>VMBQ01005368.1:0-61091 GCA_007657795.1 Dreissena rostriformis | reverse complement strand
CGTACGTGCGTTAGACTTTTTCTTGTTTACGCGATAAACTCCACAGTTTTCATCCGATTCTTTTCAAACTTGTTCAGTGTCTTTATATTAATGAGGACTCGAACCCTATTGAAAATGGGTTACATTAGACCGTCCGTCCGTGCGTGCGTCGGTGCGTGCGTAAGACTTTTTCTTGTTTACGCGATAAACTCCACAGTTTTCATCTGATTCTTTTCAAACTTGTTCAGTGTCTTTATATTAATGAGGACTCGCACCCTATTGAAAATGGGTAACATCAGAGTAAAAAGTCCAGAATTATCTCCCCTTGAATTTGTATTGGTCCGAGGCGTTTAAGTAGGTTGTTTAATTGGTTGCAATTATTAATTTAAAATTAAATAAAATATAAGCCATCTGATAATTCATTTGGCAAGGATGAAAGGATTTGTGTTTTCAGTATTCCCTTGCATGTTGACTTTCCATTCCATTGACATTCCAGCCAGTAGAGCGATTCAGGCCCTCATGGGCCTCTTGTTTAGTCGTTGATTTGCAGGAATTGACAGCTCAAATTTTACTACAATTGAACCCTAATTTTTGCAGGTTCAAATTGTCAAATGTTTATTTGCATTTCATATTTGTATGAACATCTCATATAATATGCAAAAGAGCCATTCTTCTTTATAGATAATCATTTAATCTCATGCTTATTAGGGCATTGGGATTGTAAACATTGATTTAATCGTTTTATTTACAAAAGCGGGAAGGTCACTGTATAGAGAAATGCGACTCTGTTCACCACAGCATGCTGTTATTTTGATAAACTTTGGTTAATTGTGTTTATTAGATTGTTCACAGGTTTTGTTATTTGGCTTTGTTACTTTGATCCTAAGGTTAAATGTTTACATTTCAATGATCTCTTTTTATGTTTATCAGAGAAAATGTCAATAGAGTGTTTCTTTTGAAATAATACAGACACCAGATTTTATAGCAATTTTCAGTATTAAGGGACAGTTGATTTTAGACCATGAATAAGGAAAGAACTAACAAGTATATGCTTATGTTAATTACAACAGTTATATTTGGATAATATTGATAATCACATGTCAAGTCAGTCTATTCAAGGTTTTAAGAGCTATTGTATTTTGAGACACTATTCACTAACTCAGTAGTTGGTTACTATGGAATCTAAAATATCTTGTCCAAAAAGCACAAGTTTGGTCCCCTTGGTGGCAGAGGACGACGGGTTCCATCAAAGTTTATGTATCGTCTGCCAGGAAGATAACAATTCACCTCTAACCAGTGAAGAAATGAGGCGTGCGAGGGTTAAAAGAGCTGCTGCACTTAGGAATGATATTGTAACAAAGCGCATCAAACGTTTGGATGACAAGACGGATGATCAAAATGGTATGTTTTCTTACCAATACCAATAAGTGCTATAAATCGTACACACATTCCGGCAAGGTGAAGGCTATTGAGTGGAAAATATCGGAAGAACTATTAAAGTGTGAGACAGACAATGAGGCATCTTCAAGTGTTGGTTTCAGAAAATCTCTTCGCCAGAGCATTTTACAATGGCCAACACTAGCTGTCCGAAAGATCCAAGAACTCTGATTTGTGTAATATGCAGAACACAAGAGGAACCGGGACAAATACAGAATCTGCGAGTATGGTAGTGCTGAGAAAAATCGTCAACGCTGCAATACACTTACATGATGAAGTTTTGACAAGAGTGGCTGATCGTCTGAGCAACATCAACGATGAATGTTTATCCCAGTTTTACAGCGATTTCGGTTGATTATAGCCCCGTTGATTAAATTTCTGCTATAATACACGGCACGAAATCACGTCATATTNAATAAAAAGTGGGATAAATAGAATAATAGGTAAGTGTTGATTATGATCAGGTTTATCATGCGAGGCTTAGAAAACAAAAAGCACGAGCCTTGGCGAGTCAGTCATCTCTGCAGACCTATACTGCCACACCCCATGTCGTCAGAGCTACCTTTGAAATTTTTACCGTTACTTTAAATCTACTGATCATAGCAAACCGGTCATTAACAGCATCAAGCGTGTACTCTTCAATCGCACCCTGCCTTATATTGACAATCTTCTGGCAAAAGGTGAATGTTGCACTATAAGTGATTTTGTAGAGTTTGCATTAAAGTTTGTTAGACGAAGGTGAAATGCTTACAAGTACATTCAAAAACCGTGATATGAAGCAGCTGATTATCAGTAACTATGAAAATTCGGGAACCATATCGTCCATTGGCAGGGTCGATGCATCTGACATTTTTTCATCTGATATAAGCGCTGCTGACATAGTGATCAAACGGAAGAACCAGGACATTATGCAGGAAGCTGGTAACCAGTTCAGAAAACATCTTTGATTTTGGCTTACAAGATGAAATGGAAAAGAACAAAAATGCCAGGACCGCACGGTTTTGTCAGCTCTTTTTAAGGTTCCTTAAAGTTCAAGCTTTTTCAAAGCAGTGTTCATGGCATTTAGGAGCTTCTACAGCCACTTGAAGATGAGGTACATGAGGAGGCAGAGGAACAGTCATTATACGGTCCTCTACCAACACAGACCGATCATCCTCCACAAGAACAAACAGAAACCTGGTTGAGAGACCATAAGAGTACACAGCTTCACTGCCTATTCCAGATGCTTGTGTACATCAGTCATAATGGATTGACGCGAATACCTTTGCATATGATGCTTGGCAACACAAATTATGAAAGAGATCGCAGTAGAAGCCTTCTCACTGCTTTCAATAGATTTGGTGCATGTTCAAGTTATCAAACCATCATATCTGCCCGCAGTCCTCTTGCTAGCTATGCGCTTAAATGCTCAGAAGATGGAGAAACCCCAATACCCAGTACTTTCACCAAAGAGAACTACATTATGGCAGGAATGGACAACTCAGAATATGCTGACAAATCATCAATATCTGGTACTGAAGGTTCACATTATACAGCCCTAGTGTTATTTCAAGATGCCACAGTTAATAGGCCTCTGCCCAAACCCTCAGTGTCCAATATAGGAAAACGCCCAATCCAATTGTGTGCACATCCAATTGTGAGAACAAAGCTACCATATCAAGAGGTATCTCTCCATATTGAGTCAATAGTTAGACCAGCCTTAACACAAGATATGTTGCTGCATCCTGAAAATAAGCAGGCTACGTTGCTCGATACACAAACTGCCCCGAATGTAGCCACAAAGCATGAATTATTAGTGTTCTGCGCAATGGTTCAGAAGTAGAAAATCCTCCTATCTGGGCCGCCGTGCACACGCTTGTTTCTTCGGCTGTGGTGTCGATGATGCGTGTTGGCTTCCTATCTGTTATACCAAGACCCATCACTGAGCGTGCTTCAGTCAGATATTCCCTCACTTATTGTCAAAGAGTGCGAAGACAGTTAAATCAGGAATCGCTGATAATATGGTGTGATGAGGGTGTTTTCGCTCTTGCAGCAGACATTTACCTACACGAGACTTACAAATTCAGCGACCTCTTTATTTGTATGGTTCATTCCCATTAGACACGTGTGTTGCTCAGTTGTCAGGGCAAACTTCTGGAAGACTCTGGCCGAGATGACGCATTGATCGAATGTATGGTGTTTGGACCAGGTGTGATAGAGACAGTGTTGAACGGCAGCAATTATGTACGGGCCCTAAATGGTACTTCAGTGGCAAGCTTTTTGGACCCATAATGACAAAGCTACATATCCGGTCCTGGAGCAGATGAAGGACCTGCAAAACGGGCTTGTTGCCAATTAACTCTGTCCAGAATAGTTTGAGGTTATTAACGGACAGATGGAACATTTGCACCAATACATTCTTGTGTTTGAGTAAGAATGTGAGGCTAAGACTGAGCTTCGCCAATTTGTTGGTGTTTGGTTACAGTAAGTATCCATCGTCAAAAATGCTGAAGTCTCTGACAGAGAAGGTAACTGGAATCTGCATGTACCTACCATTGAAGATTCCATGCAGATATTTGCTGAATATGACTGCATTAACTACTTGCTCGGGTGCTTTTCAATTGGTCAATGGGTGGTTCGGGACATCCCAAAGTTGCAGGTGATATGAAGGTTAAGCAGACTATCCAGAGAGTATCAAAGGGTATGTTGTAGGAGAGACACTCACTGCTGGAGTTATAGCAGAATTTGAACTTTTGTTCCATGAGATGGGTCCATCACCAGCCTTTGCGTTTTTGCTATAATGCCATGTGGAATAAGGTGTTAGCCCGTCTCTCCACTCGCCTGTCCCTAGGGCTGGGATAACTCAGTGATTATCCAGCCAACACATAACCTTGGTTCAAAGTCTTCCCGACATCAAATCGATTTAACGTCAGTTTGACATTGAGCCATCGTTGAACAAAAGTCACGTGTTTGCTTGGTAAGGGTTTGGTCGATTTTCACATTCTCATACCATCTTCATTTAGGTTTGAGTCCCGTCAACTGTAGAATTTTTCAGCCGAATGTTAAAAAGTTTCAATGAACTAACTTGTCTGTGGGTACAATATGCATTAATTATCTCTTAATGTGTAAATATTACGTAAAACTTGCACAAACATATTACAATTATATTTATAACGTAAATAAAATGTCACTTTAAAGTTTATACACTGGCTACTACTGTACAAAGTAAACTCGTTGATGTATCATATGACCTTGTACTTGACATTTCCGGATCAATTACACTCAATATTCAATAGTCTTACCGAAAACATAAACAATTTTAGAGGTAAAACATTTTATTTTAATCCAAAATGCATTTTTTCCTTCGGTGATTTATCATAGAGTAATTAACTCGTATCAAGAGAGAAAATCTCCCAACCCGATTTTGCAAACGGGTCCACATGCATGCTCCTGCACTATTATAAGTGCATGTTCAGCAATAACCATTTTTACCAGAGAGTTTAAATATGTAAAAACATGACCTCATTTATATCATTAATGTTACTCACCTTATACTCGTATTTTTATTGACAAATATAAGAAAAACCGTCGAAACCAGGCCCACATGCAAACATATTTAAAGGATAGTGTAAGGATGTATTTTTTTAATATATTGATAACAAGAATTTTCTTTTAAGAAAAGATATAGGGCTTGGTATAAATTGGTGTTTGTTGTTGATAACGATCCTCAAAAATCAAAGAGTTAATGCTTATGTCGCGGATGTTTTTTCTGAACAAGTGTTATCCGCATTACATCCACATACACTCATCAATGCAGCATTTAGAACATCGAAATCCGACACGCTAGGTATGATTAAGTCCACGTTCTGATACTTTTCACAGATTGTAGTTTTAACATAAAGCATTTGAGCAATTCACCTGTTAGTAACATTATTTGCGATTGTTTGAACAGATCCATATTTTCTTCGATACAATCTGAAATGCTCTCCAGAGACTCTTGAAACCAGCTTGCTATTATAGAGGCGTCTATGTTTATCTTGTCCGCCGTTATACGGACGCTGGGTGAGTTCCGGAAGCCTTCAATAAGATCTGTTGATGGGCTCAATCTTATTCCAGAAGTACCGTCAAATACCTTTATCTGAGTCTTGAAATTTTGAATGAGGTCATGGTAATCTGACTGGTTTGTCTCTTAAATGTATTCGAAGACGTTTGCTCTGATTTGAAGTTTTACAAATTTATGCCGTGTTATCAGCTGACCAGTTTGAAAAGTCTCAATAAGGCGAACTTCAGCATGTTCTCCTGTAAAATGATATGAGCCTCGCTATGTGAAAAGTGGGTTTAATGCATGTGCATACAGTGTCGTCCCAGATTGGGCTGTTTAGTCCGCACAGGCTAATCAAGGACGAAACTTTCCTCTTTTATGATATTTTTCGTTTAAATAAAGTAACTTCGTAGCAAAAATCCAGTTTAGGCGGAAAGTGTCGTCCCTGATAAGTCTGTGCAGACTGCAAGGCTAATCTGGGACGAAAGTTTATGCTCGTGCATTAAACATCCTTTTCACAGAGCAATGCTCATTTACATTGATAAAAGCATATCAATGTACAATTTAAGGTCAAAAGAACACCAATCGACGGAAAACGCTTGTAAAACTCGTATAACTCATTATCGTTTTAAATATGAAATGTTGTTCTGAGAAAGGAAAAAAGAAGTATCTACCTTCCATGTCAATCATAATAACAGTATTTTCTTCATTTTCCATCATCTCCTTCTGTTATTGTTTATCGACTGTCCAATACCACTGGAATACAACTTCTTGTTCCATAAGTATAGTTAATCTGTCAGTTTTTATGCCAGCCTTCGAAAGATACATACAATGGGTAAAATCTAAACATTGTTATGAAAAAACACACAATGAAACAACTGCAGGCAATTTAAAAGTCTTAAAATAAAAATGTGTTAAACACAATCAGACCATGTATACTAATAGTACGTGAGTTACGCACAGAAGAACACTTATAGGATATATACTGAAATAAAAAATCATTAAAAATGACTATTGCAGCACACAGTGTATACCTGTGTTGCAGCCTTAGTGAAAAATGTTTTGTCACTGTTCTTGTGTGCTCCAGGAACGGTTATCACGTAATGGACATCTTTGTTAAACGCATCTATCAGCTTTTGAAGTTTTCCTTTCAGATATGTTATAAGACGTGATATGGATGTAAAGGCGGGATACCGGCCACCCGTTTTGTGCTACACAATCATATCTTGCGATCATTCCTAAAAAAATCGGAAACAATCGAAATCCTACAATGCATTAGACACACCAGCTAATAATAGAAGTCATAAAGGTATAGCGTAGTGCGATGGAACAATAACGTATACAACGCGAGACCTTTTTCATTTCATTGAGATGTTATTTTTTGCTATCTCAACTATAACACGAACGCTTTACAAAGTCCACAAAATATTATAGTCAACAAAATACATGCAAGGCATAACAGCCCCGCGACAATAATAAATTGTATGTCCTATATGCCCGGCTGTCTTGGTGTGTACTGTCTTACTTCAAAACAATCTCCACACAGAGTTGTCGTTCCATGCTCTCACATACACAATGTAACCGTCGTGCAAGAGATTGACTACAGAAGTGAAGAAATTAACACACATTGAAACATGTGATGGTAACGTGTGTAACACTTCCGACGGGAACGTGCCACATGGAAAGTGCCCAAAGGTAACAACGGGAATAACAAATGTAACGGAATATAACGAATATACACGAGTACACCCCTTTAGATGATTTTACATCTCTAGATTGTTTTAAGTTTAAACTTAATACATACAAGGAAAACGAGTATTTTCAAGGACGGTACACTTGTTGACCACATATCATGATTTCACCAAACTTGGTAGAGGACCAACATAAGATGTTACACCTCCGGGTCGCTTTACATAGGAATTTTTAAGTGTTTTGCTAGTTATGTCTATATCAATCATGTGACCCCTTACTTTTAAACTAAATAAAATACATCTTAATTGACCAAACAATTGCTTATATATCTAAAAGTTGTTACTATCGTGACGTCATTTCATGTTGACGACGTCATTTCACCAAAATAAAGCCATGCGATTGGTTAGTTATTGATTCTGTAGCCAATGAAAACGCTTAAAATTGTTGTATTACACATGTGTAATATAAAAAATACGTTATGCCTGTATAACATTGAAAACAAGGTATAGCATGTGATAAAATAGGTTGATAATATCGTAAAACTAACCAAATTGAAAACAAAAGAAAACATACCGTGTGTGAGCGCAGAAAATTGGTCCACGATTGTAATAGTGTCCAACTGCCGTGCATCTGTTCTGTTTTCAGCAAACCATAATCTTCTTCTGCAGCATGCCCGAAACTATTGCAGTTTCCCAATGGGTCAAGAAGAAGACTTGCGGGCTCCTTGTAGGCTGAATAATTTGTTTTCAACGTATCCATGTCATTAACAGCCAGTGCCCAAAAGAAGGAACGACGTACGTACGCATAGCCTATCTCAGAAGTACCAATATCTAAAGCTGCTACAAACGGCGATTCAAGAGCCATTTCAAACAAACCTTAAATATACAAAATATCGTTGATTTGCTTTATATAACTCGCATTAATAAACAAGTTCAGATTTTTAATAGTTATTGAAAACATGGTAAATCCTTAAAGCTTTTCCTGGCCAAGCGTTATATGCAACGTCACATATGATAGTATGTATAGGATCAGACAAAATATACANTGTATTTTTTTAATATATTGATAACAAGAATTTTCTTTTAAGAAAAGATATAGGGCTTGGTATAAATTGGTGTTTGTTGTTGATAACGATCCTCAAAAATCAAAGAGTTAATGCTTATGTCGCGGATGTTTTTTCTGAACAAGTGTTATCCGCATTACATCCACATACACTCATCAATGCAGCATTTAGAACATCGAAATCCGACACGCTAGGTATGATTAAGTCCACGTTCTGATACTTTTCACAGATTGTAGTTTTAACATAAAGCATTTGAGCAATTCACCTGTTAGTAACATTATTTGCGATTGTTTGAACAGATCCATATTTTCTTCGATACAATCTGAAATGCTCTCCAGAGACTCTTGAAACCAGCTTGCTATTATAGAGGCGTCTATGTTTATCTTGTCCGCCGTTATACGGACGCTGGGTGAGTTCCGGAAGCCTTCAATAAGATCTGTTGATGGGCTCAATCTTATTCCAGAAGTATCGTCAAATACCTTTATCTGAGTCTTGAAATTTTGAATGAGGTCGTGGTAATCTGACTGGTTTGTCTCTTAAATGTATTCGAAGACGTTTGCGCTGATTTGAAGTTTTACAAATTTATGCCGTGTTATCAGCTGACCAGTTTGAAAAGTCTCAATAAGGCGAACTTCAGCATGTTCTCCTGTAAAATGATATGAGCCTCGCTATGTGAAAAGTGGGTTTAATGCATGTGCATAAAGTGTCGTCCCAGATTGGGCTGTTTAGTCCGCACAGGCTAATCAAGGACGAAACTTTCCTCTTTTATGATATGTTTCGTTTAAAGAAAGTAACTTCGTAGCAAAAATCCAGTTTAGGCGGAAAGTGTCGTCCCTGATAAGTCTGTGCGGACTGATAGGCTAATCTGGGACGAAAGTTTATGCTCGTGCATTAAACCTTCTTTCACAGAGCAATGCTCATTTACATTAGTAAAAGCATATCAATGTACCATTTAAGGTCAAAAGAACACCAATCGACGGAAAACGCTTGTTAAACTCGTATAACTCATTATCGTTCTAAATATGAAATGTTGTTCTGAGAAAGGAGAAAAGAAGTTTTTACCTTCCATGTCAATCACAATAACAGTATTTTCTTCATTTTCAATCATCTCCTTCTGTTATTGTTTATCGACTGTCCAATACCACTGGAATACAACTTCTTGTTCCATAAGTATAGTTAATCTGTCAGTTTTTATGCCAGTCTTCGAAAGATACATACAATGGGTAAAATCTTAACATTGTTATGAAAAAACACACAATGAAACAACTGCAGGCAATTTAAAAGTCTTAAAATAAAAATGTGTGAAACACAATCAGACCATGTATACTAATAGTACGTGAGTTACGCACAGAAGAACACTTATAGGATAAACATAGACTGAAATAAAAAATCATTAAAAATGACTATTGCAGCACACAGTGTATACCTGTTTTGCAACCTCAGTGAAAAATGTTTTGTCACTGTTCTTGTGTGCTCCAGGAACGGTTATCACGTAATGGACATCTTTATAAGAAGTATCTATCAGCTTTTGAAGTTTTCCTTTCAGATATGTTATAAGACGTGGGTATGGATGTAAAGACGGAATACCGGCTACCCGTTTTGTGATGCACAATAATATCTTGCGATAATTCCTAAAAACAATCGCAAACAATCGAAATGCTACAATGCATTAGACACACCAGCTAATAATAGAAGTCATAAAGGTGTAGCGTAGTGCGATGGAACAATAATGTATACAACTCGAAACCTTTTTCATTGAGATGTTATTTTTTGCTATCTCAACTATAACACGAACGCTTAACAAAGTCTACAAAATATTATAATCAACAAAATACATGCAAGGCATAACGGCCCCGCGACAACAATAAATTGTATGTCCTTTATGCCCGGCTATCTTGGTGTGTACTGTCTTACTACAGAACAATCTCCACGCAGAGTTGTCGTTCAATGCTCTTACATACACAATGTAACCGTCGTGCAAGAGATTGACTACAGAAGTGAAGATATTAACACACATTGAAACATTCGATTGAAACGTGTGTAACACTTCCGACGGGAACGTGCCACATGGAATGTGCCCAAAGGTAACAACGGGAATAACAAATGTAACGGAATATAACGATTATATACGGAATCTGAAGTTTTTGACCGCTAACCGCTTAATTGATAAGGAAATGACCAGCCAATTCAAGATTATTACAACACGGATAGGCCAACACTAATTGGCATTTTATCCTAAGGGTTAAGCAATCTTATCTGAAAATTAATAAGTGGCTGATCACGTTTGAAACATTTAATGCTGTTTGACTATTTTATCGAAATTGGGATAACTTATAACCATTAAACGATGATATCCAACAATACCGGGGGTAATTAACTTCATACATTATCACTCCTAATTAATTTGCGTAATTTTATCGTTAATTTACACAGGCCTTTCCAAAAACTAGGTGACACCCCTTGGAAATTACATCCCTGTATTACAAAGACAAAATTGACCAGACTTTATATTCAACTTTCTGGACTTTTTTTTAGCCATTCCTTAAAGCATGTGACTAATATATATACTCACGTAAAACACGAAGACTTTAACGAGTTATAACATAACTTCTAAATAAAAAGATATATTAATTGAATAAGATTTTAAAATGATATTAACTTATATTGCCGTACAAAAACCAGTTTAAACCATGTTAAGTCGTACTAGTCATCTTTAAAGAGACTGTAAACCACGAATGACGAAAAAGAAAAGTTCTAAAATACCGTATTTTTTACAATTATTAGTTTATATTGATTAAAACATCACGACTTGTATATAACATTACTTGACAAAAGTTTTATATTTTATTTTTACTTTATTTTTTTATTTATTTATTTTTACTTGGTATGCATACCAGGTAACTACCAGTTAACTATAAATAACGCAAGTAGATTGATCATCATCGTCACGTGGTAAACACAGGAATGCAATTTGTGCATGCGTAGTGAATTGTATATATTAAATATATATAATTATCAATCGCCTTGCGTTATTTATAGTTTGTATATCGTTATGTCACCTTTTTTGGCGATGTACTTTCGATTTCACATCGCAAAATTTTATTACCGAATATACTGAAAATATGAACTTCTTTTTTCAAGTAATGTATATACCAGTCGTGATATTTTAATCAATATAAACTAATAATTGTAAAAAAAATACGGTATTTTTGAACTTTTCTGTTTTCGTCATTCGTGGTTTACAGCCCCCTTAACAAAACTATGAATACATACAAATATAGCTAACCTGCAAGTGTATAACTATTGGTGTATTGATACATGACATTGTATGTGTAGCCCTTTCTTGCATTGGGAATAGATCATTTGCAGTACCGTGTCTCTTTAAAAAATAAAAAAAGGTTTTTATTTCATGAATTACTCAAACAATTTACCTTGTTTAACAAAAATAAAAATATTTTGGTTTCAAATAATAGTTCCGTTTTTGTTGCTACTAATTTCCTATTTTATTTAGCTCATCTGAGTTCACTGTGCTGATGATAAGCTATGGAATAACGTGCGCCCGTACCTGCGTAGTCCTTCCGCCAGTAAACCTTTTCTTATTTTTTTCCCTTAAATCGCTTGGCAGATTTGCTTGAAGGAATGTTCCTTTTGTTAACCTACATAAAAGTTATTTAGATAGGTACGGTCCGCTTCATGAGTCGGTCATAAGGGATAAGATATATTCTGAAACCACTGAGCCAAGAGGTAAAATATGTGTTTTGTAGTATCGTATGATGTTGCCCTACAAAGTTCCACTGAGGTAAAAAAAAAAACAACCTAGGGGTCACATGATTGATATAGACATAACTAGCAAAACACTTAAAAAATCCTCTGTAAAGCGACCCAGAGGTGTAACATCTAATGTTGGTCTTCAACCAAGTTTGGAGAAATCATGATATGTGGTCAACAACTGTACCGTCCTTGAGAATACTCGTTTGCCTTGTATGTATTAAGTTTAAACTTAAAACAATCTAGAGATGTAAAATCATCTAAAGGGGTGTACTACTACCCTCGTACTGGGCGTTTTCAATATGGAATACTGTAATGCATGTACTAGTATATATAGGATCTGACATGAGTTGTCATATCATACCATATTTTATTAAACGAGTTCAGAAATTTTGTTAGTAAGCGAGCCTTTGAATCTTTTTATCACATGCTTTTAAACTAAATAAAATACATCTTAATTGACCAAACAATTGCTGATATATCTAAAAGTTGTTTACTATCGTGACGTAATTTCATGTTGACGACGTCATTTCACCAAAATAAAGCCATGCGATTGGTTAGTTATTGATTCTGTAGCCAATGAAAACGCTTAAAATTGTTGTATTACACATGTGTAATATAAAAAAATACGTTATGTCTGTATAACATTGAAAACAAGGTATAGCATGTGATAAAATAGGTTGATAATATCGTAAAACTAACCAAATTGAAAACAAAAGAAAACATACCGTGTGTGAGCGCAGAAAATTGGTCCACGATTGTAATAGTGTCCAACTGCCGTGCATCTGTTCTGTTTTCAGCAAACCATAATCTTCTTCTGCAGCATGCCCGAAACTATTGCAGTTTCCCAATGGGTCAAGAAGAAGACTTGCGGGCACCTTGTAGGCTGAAAAATTTGTTTTCAATGTATCCATGTCATTAACAGCCAGTGCCCAAAAGAAGGAACGACGTACGTACGCATGGTTAAAAACCATCATGTGACAAATATCCTGTCATTGATTGACTGTGCCTCTCTCGACTACTAAAGGTCACTAAATTTAATCCGCAAAAACATCCACATAAAAACTTTTATTAAATCATAAAATACATGTATGTTCCTTATTTGCTTTAGCTTTCTACCAACAGTTTCACTATGTAAGGGAAATAAACAATAACTTGAACACTGTGTTGTGTTGTAATTGGGCATTTTATTTTAAATGCCATAAAACAAATACCACTTTTACTAACCAGCAACCTCTGGTAAGCCGAAAATGTTAAGTAACATCAGTTGTTTTCCCTTATCGGGGCTGCCTGTAGCGCCACAAGTGACAACGACCGCCAGACCAACAGGAAAGTAACTTATTCAACATTGGGAGAGACACAGTACCAATAACATATACATAACTTAGCAATTATTTTCCTTCCGGTAAGACACTATGGCCGCCTGTCCGATTGTAGACAGATGAACCCCGTCCTCGGAAAAGGTGCTTGCTTGTTTCTCCGGAGCCCAGAAACCTTTACAGTACCAGAAACGTGTCTTGCTGGGATGATCTTGATGTAGCTTCTCACGTAGAATGAGATTTGTCGGATTCACTCTTTCATTAAACCAAACTATGTCTACTGGGTACTTAACAGATTGGGAAGCTGGAATCCTGTGGAAATTTGGCATACCACAACTGACTTCACACCACAGAAGTATAACAATGTATCAACTAAGTCCAGTATAGAACGTGCGGCAGTGTCTGGTGTGTTTTCTGGGTTCTATCATTCGTACCAATCACTAAAATTATCAAAGTCTGTGACTGCTTCGAGCTCGTTCCTAATACGATGAACCGTTGCCACCGGGAAATCGCTATATTGTATTAACGCCGGTTCCTGTAGACCTATGGTGAAAGAGTGTTCTGGCGATCTCGAAATAAAGTTTTTCAAATGTTTCACAAAGCTATGACCCAGAATTTGCGCTCTTAGCGCCATGTTTTTCTTTGTTTACCCCAGCGCTTGGGTTGATGACGACGCGCCCTTCTTCGAGAAGGGTTCAAACAAAAAATAATCAATTAACAAATAAACCTACAAGTTCAGGTATCTGTTTTGCGGCGTCTAACACAGCTATCCGAGTTCCACACTTTCGTTTAAAAGTTAATAACGTAAAAACCTCCAAATTTGCGAGTAAACAATAAACGTGTCTCACATCCAAATTTTTTCCAACAATAATGCTGAAGCTGTGCTCCGCTTGGTTAGAAACCATCATGTGACAAATATCCTGTCATTGATTGGCTGTGCCTCTCTCGACTACTTAAGATCAACGAGCACTGAATTTAATCCGCAAAAACATCCACATAAAAACTTTTATGAAATCATAAAATACATTTATCTAATATGGACAAATTGAAACTTGTCCCAGCGTACGGGAAACCTTATTATAAGTATGACAAAAGCGATGCATACCGTTTAATAAAGCGACAACTAAACAAAGCATTAATATTAAACAGATATTCGTTTAATTATTATTGGCATTTATGTAAAACTGAATATTTGACACATAGTTTGAAAAGGACATAATAATATTTATGTTAATTGGATAATATTAATCCTTTATTAATAAAGTCAACTTTAAATAATCAAACGTATAAGCTTACTTTGTCACTAACTTAGTTTTTCAAATATAAGAAATTGTTGGATTACCTGAAGTTCGGGTTTTAAGGTTTTGAACCCACCGGCCTTAACTATTGTTTTTTATTGTCCCCTACCGGTTTCACCGGAGGGGACTTATGGTTTGCGCTTTGTGTGTGTGTCAGTCAGTCAGTCAGTCAGTCAGTCAGTCAGTCAGTCAGTCAGTCAGTCAGTCAGTCAGTCAGTCAGTCAGTCTGTCTGTCTGTCTGTCTGTCTGTCTGTCAGTCCGGCACACTTGTCTGGATCCTGCGATAACTTTAAAAGTTCTTCATATTTTTTCATGAAACTCGAAACATGGGTAGATGGCAATATGGACATTATGCACGTCATTTCATTTTGTTCATACGTAAAAAAGTTTGGTTGCTATGGCAACAAATATAGAAAAATAAAATAAATTCTGACAATGGTGGAGCCGGTAGGGGACATCATTGCTTGGCAATAGTCTTGTTGTTATACAACATTCGTTTAACTTAGTTTGTATGAGAAAGTTATGCGAATAGTCTAGTAAATTTACTAGTTTCATCGTAAATCTATCGGTTTCCATTAAGACGTATAACACCATAATTTATCAAAAAATGGTATGTTAACAATTTAAGGATTGACTGACCTTGTTATTGAATGATTAATTCAAAATTTTAATAGTACATGCAAGTTTAAGCATTTTCCAATTTAAACTAACACGAGGTTGATCGATGGGATAACAGAATCTAAATTTAGGACACAATGCAAGGATCGTACCAAAGAAAACACACACATTTAGCGCAAAATTTACGTTAAAACATATACATTTTGTTAAGCATTCACCTTAATATAATTTTCATAGAAAGTGGTATTCAAGCAAGGAAATAAAATAAACCGGTGGGCTGATTGACAAAAGTAAGTGCCCTGCGATAATAAATCACGTATAGTGGTAGTATGTGCAGCATAACACTTCACAATGACGTGCCAATTTATGCCTGGTGTAATGTCGTGAAAATTGTTTCCTTATATCCATGAAATAATTCCATGATTTAATCACATCATAAGTCATGTGGCTTATTTGTAGTCCAGCTCTTCCAACTCAGCTAGCCGGTCCAAAATGGACGCGGACGATTAAAGGAACATATCACAAGACCAGCGCCTCAAACACACATTCATTGCACATTGTACATGTATTGATGAAATTTGCTAGTTCTTTAGTTTGTACCATATGTTTCCACTCCTTGAATGCATCTTTAATGCACATGACGATTATGAAGCATTTTGATTATTACTCTCTTAATGATGCAATCTGACATTGGAGTAACGTATGTTCACTAAGTTTATTAAAACGTGTTTCCCCTTAATTCTGTTTTGCTTACAACAAGAATTAAACATGTTTTTTTCTTATGTGCTTTGAATATTTAAAACCTTCTTCTTAAGCATTATGTTCGTTTATCCATTGAACTCGTATGATGATATAAAAAGGTCACACGATACACACGTACTTAACGACATGCACGATGTGACGAATGTGGCAAACCCAGGACGACATGCATGATGTGACGAATGTGGCAAACCCAGAACGACATGCACGATGTGACGAATGTGACAAACCCAGAACGCATCGCTGTAGTTTTTTACTTACATACTTTGCAAACATTTAATTGTTTCGTTCAGTTTCTATGCTCACAATTGGAATTAGAAAGCTTAGTGTGCGAAGGTTCCCGTTCATAAGCACTGTTTAAAGAACACAATCTATTCAGTTACGGTAAGTACGATTCAATTCGAAAGCCATTGTTAATTGTTAGTCATATAATATTTTCCTACCTAGTATGAATACATCCTTATAAAATAATGAATTGATCATAATCAAATGACACTGTTATTTCAAATAGTTTTACATTTACGAGAAGAAAAAAAACACTTATGTTTTCATTTCATCGATTTTTTTTCTAAAAATGTTTCGTTTAATGATTTACTGTTGGATTTCTTTAGTATTTGAAATTGCAGGTGAGCTAATATGCGTTCAAATGTTTAAAGTCGCAATTAACTTAACATTCGAAAGCTATATTTAACTCAAAAGTTATCGATTATCCGACGTACTTACGTCCATATAAGCGTGTTGATAATAATAGTAAAAAAAAAATGTGTGCATATTTTTCGGTTTCTGTAAAGTGTGCATTTAACCTTTCTAACGGTAGATATTTACATAAATATATATTTCAGCCGACAAGGCTGTTCAACTTTCGTCGAGAAGGATGTCTGCAACCAACTTGGAACTGACGTGTTTCTGGAATGATCCGACAAGTAGTTTCGTGGTCTACCAAATGGACAAGCAAACTATGTTTGATGTTTTTATAAACAAATACGATCAATGTACAATAAGCATCGAAGAGGTCGGTTTTAGTGTGCACTGTACATGCAAGGGCAGCGGTGTTGCACGGTGTAACGTATCTGGTCTCCAAGAGGAACAGTACCTTGGACAATGGCAGTGCTCGTTAGTAATAAATAACACTGTGCAATACAGCAACATCGCTCAGCAGAAGAACATAGGTAATACTTTTCGTTTCTTTGCATCGCGATATATAATATTTACAATCACGATGATTTGTGTTTTGCTTAAATACATAGAACATTAACAAACGCCCATGTGTGTGAATAAACATGCGTTATCAAGAAAGAACGCTTATTGTAAAACAAGTTGCACTGCAATCGTAGTAATAGCGTCCGTTTCAAGTACCAACTTTGCATTGCTAGCATCATACTGTAAGGGGTTTAAAGGTGGTTTGATAAATGGTGATGTATAAGCAACTAAGCATCGGAAAAAGTGTTAGTAGTAGAAGAAGTACAAGTAGTAATACAAGTCGAAATACATCTGAATACAGTTTGATGTTGTGCTCATATATGTTTCATTCCTATAACAGTAGTAATATTTTCATACTACTAATACTATTATTAAGAGTATAATTATAATTGATAGAAATTGTAATAGTTTGATGATGTACAGCAATCTTGAAGGTGCAGTAAGTATTATTCAAACGAACTGATACTGGCTTTGTTTCTAGTATTAGTTGGAGTCCTTTTATGCGGAGACGATAGAGTGAATATTTCGTATGAGGTATACGTTAGTAAAAGCATTATTTTGAAGAAAAGGAATAAAGATGTTGATGTAATTGTGAGAATTGATACCAGAACAATTACATATTTACCCGTCAAAGAAGTGTTGATGGTGGGCGTGTTGATCTTATTCCGATATTTTTTTTAAATGGTAGTTAAAATGTATCATTCCCAGATGAATACGTAACGGTGAGATTTATATACGTAGCATTTTAAGTAGTTATTGCAACTGTTAATGTTTGTATTGGAGGTGGTGGGGTTAAGATTAAAACGTCAGACGAATAGCACTTAACCAGTGTTGGTAATTCTTGAGTTAGTTGCATTGTTTTTATCAGCAATACAAAAATATATAATATATATATATGTAATAATATTAAATGACAACATTCCTTTTTTAACAAAACATTTTAAAGAAATTCCACCTAATTATTTTATGCAATAACTTAGCCGAAAAGAGGAGTGAACAATCCGAGGTAACACGAGTCACTAAATAGCCATGGCGCAAAGCTAACCCTAATTTATCAATCTTGGCACCAGGAAACAGCAGCCAGCTGCGTTGTTTTATAACGCAACTGCTAATTAAGTGTTTATTATCATTGACTAAATGGGATTAAAGGCGTCTGTATCAGACTAAGATTATACTAAATGAATGTAATGCTTTTATTTTTTGGATATTAATGAAGGACACCTAATTTTGTTTCTAAACTAGCAGAAATATTGATGAAGTATATGTATTGATGAGTTGTCAGATACAGATAACCCATATTTTAGAGACTATACTTTTTACTATTTGTCCCAAAGAACTAATAATGCATATAATCCTCAATATAATTAAGTTCTGACAACATAAGTTACAGACAATTTAAAGAACAAACTTATTTAATCAAACAATGTCGAGAGAAGTGGTATGCACTTTTGTTATTTGAATTCAATTGTAACATTGTTTTTTTACAACAAACGTGTAATGAGTTTGCAGTGTTTTTATTATTTATTAATTCTTGCACAACAGAGACCACACTTGGATATTTATCAGTGGAAAATCCAGTGTTTATCGAGGAGAATATAAGGCTTACGTTAATCCCGTTTTACCAAGCGTCGGTAAAGGACATTCTTTATTTGAAATGGCAAATCATTTTATACAAAGACAACTCCCCACAGGAAATACATGGAGCACTCCGAGAGTTTGAAAACGGGAAAGCTGTCTTTATGAAGATCAGTAAAGCAAACAAGACCTGGAATAATTCAGTTGTATACGTTACATTTGACAATAAAGAGTCAAACCAGGTGTACCTGCACATAAAAGGTAATATATGTAAATAATTAACACTGTGTATGTTTATGTTGTTCTGAAAGGATTCGACCCTTGTGTGGTTAAATGGTTATTGAACTGAATGATCACCCTTTACATTGATTTTGATTTGAACCGAGATGTTGTGATATTGATTTTTTTATTTTTTATGTTGGCATACATTTTATGTGAAAAAGTCTGGGCCAATTGTGAGATTATGGGCTCCCCAAAATGCGGTACAGCCCGCAATGCGTTTTGTAACGTTTCGAACCGTTCGTATGCGGTTGCACTAAATGAATCCAGTTTCGGTGTTCTGGAATGTTTTATGTGTTCCGTCTTCACCAATGTAATCAAGTTTCATTTCAGCAGATCGGTTATGTTTCGATGCATAGAACCGTTCAAAACCCCAAAATCGTTTTAAATGCATAGCACATTCGAAGACGTTGACTCCAGTGTAATTTATGTGTGTTTATGTTTGCAGTGGGTGTTTGTGATGTTTATATTTGTGTTTGGCGAATGATAATTTTCCATTAAAAGCAGACCTCGTCGCCTTCTCTGCTTCTGAAACAGCTGCAATTTCATGTGTTGCTATTTGTAGCAGTACTGCAATCGTATTAACAACATAAATACTCATGTGAAGTTAGCGTCTGTTATATGAGTGAATCAATTGAATAATTGACAATGTACATTTATAGGCATGTACCATAAACATGTTTCAGCTTGCTACATTGTTCTCTTCCAGATCGCACGGAAGGTTTTTTCCACGTGCTGTCCGACCCCTCCAAGCCTGGATACACTACACAGATTGCATTTTATCCTCCTATGGGGTTCAAGGATTTCCATGCTATTCGTCAATTTAGAAATAGATATGGTGGAAACGTCAGCTATGCTAATAAAGAGGAAATAATGTTCACGATAAAAATAACTAACCGCAGAACATTCTTTTTGGAATATATTTATAAAAATGCTCCTATGAACACTAGCGTGACGTTATTTTTCGGTGAGTAACATTTGCTAGACAAATCATATTCGAAATATAACTATAAATTGTGAATTAATCAATACAATTTAACAACATAATACAGTTATATTTTCAACAGCATAGGTATGTTTTACCTTGAATTTACACTTCAGCTCACAAAGCCATAGGTCCGCCCTGTACTAATCAAGAATGCAACCACTGCGTATGTATCCAACTCGGCGAGGACCTCACGTGCTCCACAGATGGACACATGTTGGCAATGTGGATCGGATCTGAGTACGTGGAGTTTGAGCAGAAAATAGAAAACCTTAATGAAGAAAACATAAAACATTACAGGCCGCACAATGTCTCAATCAACAAACAACATAACATGAGTACGGTTGTTTGCTTCATGGAGAAAAACGGAATTGTCTTCAACGACAGCGCCAAATTGATCGTACTCGGTAAAATGTTTTGACCATTATGCAACATTGATAAAGATTATAGTCAATGAAACTTCATGGATTTGGTGCGATTGTAACATATATAATGCTTAAACCCATATTTAATGTTTGTTTTGTTTAGTGTCGTATCGAAAGTTGTGCCCTGTATAGCAAAGGCAATTAATTACTTGCCTTATATAAAAGAGTTATTGATGGCGATACAAATCCTGCCTTGATACTTTTTCTGGAGTCATTAAATTGAGTTTTTGCTTGTCTGAATTCACCAGTTGAACTACAGGCAAATCAGCAGTGCGGGAGGGTTTAATATAACGTAATTAAAAAATAAACATATTAACATATTGTTTATTGCATAACTGTTTCGTTTGTATTGGAATTAACATTCTCATTTATGTCAATCAATTTAAGCTTGATGTGTGATATTATTCTTCTTACAATTAATTTCAGCTTGATGTGTGATATGATACTTTTAATTAACTATAACTTGACCTGTGATATAATTATCATTACAAATAATTTAAGCTTGACGTGTGATGTTATTATCCTTACAATTAATTTAAGCTTGTCTTCTGATATCATTATCCTTACAATTAATTTAAGCTTGTCTTGTGATATCAGTATCCTTACAATTAATTTAAGCTTGTCCTGTGATATCATTATATATATATTTAGTTTGGCTTATCTACCTTTATCCCTATAATATAATATGTTCGTTGAATTTAGTTTCAGCAGGGTAACAAACTTTTCTTTCGCATGTGTTTCGCAAGGTTCTGATAAGGTCGGACGAAATAAAGTTACATCTGGATTTTCAGATATTTCAAGCTTTGCTACAGAATAGTATGCCATTCCATTATTTGACAAGTAGATTGTTGTCAATTAATGTTTGAGTTGAAAAATCGTGTGTTTACATTTGTGTTGGTAAATAAAAGGACATCGATGCATAATCTAAACTGTAAACTCTTTGACAGACAACGGACGGGCGTGGATATAAATTGATGTATACGGATAAATTGTCACGTTGTACACCATCCTATTCAGATTCTCTAGACCGCATGACAAAAATTACGTACCTCTTAAATATCAGATACATGTAGCTAACTTTTTTCATATGTTACTTCACAAAAATCAGTAATCGTTAATACGTTTCGTCCGTCGCTTCTATTAGAGCCGCCCAACCACGTGAATAACAAGACTCAGTTAACGGCCATCTGGATTGGAATAGCTGTCTGTATGTTCACGGGCATACTCGTCATCACCTGGTTCATCGCAATCCGTAGGTTTACCACTTAAGTGTTCTTACGAAATATGAATAGTTCTAATCATATATTGTGTGACTCAATTCACTATGTGAATTAAGTTTCTTATATATTTTAATAATACACTTATATATGAAATAATACTATTGTTTTACTGTTGCGTGCAAATAATTATGTTTATATGACAAATTTCAAAATAGTCCATTAACAGCGTGCGGTAATACGGATGCTATCATTTCAGGCCGTGTTATTCGAACGGATGAAAACGTGACAAAAAAGTAAGACCGATGCGAAACACAATTGTTTTGTGTACTGATAAAACAAAGGATGATAATACATTTGTAGTTAATGTCGGCATTTTAATGCAATGCGTCTCTTTATTTTTCAGACCAGAACTTAAAATGGAAAATCAATCATATTCCTACATTCATGCAATCGGTATGTCTTGTATATGCATTTTAAATGTACTCGTTAAACTGGCTTTGTCCTTTGCAGAACACGTTGTAGTTTTCCTCACTTTCCTCCTTTTAATTGTAGCTTAAAACGGCGTTTTTCTGCAACAATCGGACTTGAGATTAGTATAGCGTAATAAAATGATAAAATGTTGCTTTATACATATTTAAAATGAACCTAACAATAGCTTTGTAAGCTTACTTTAAATTGTGTAGGCTGTGTGTCTTCAATTTAAAGCGAGATTCTGTCGGATTATTAAGCTTAACAACTATGATCGCGCAATCATTTTGAGCAAGTAATGAGTTTTCAATAACGAAAAAGTTGCTTCCGGTTAAAAGATTATATTACAATATTTTAAGTAAATACCTATTTAATTCCTATGGGACAGTGGACTCAAAATGCATGTTTGCTTATGTGCATGATATATAAGTAACAGAAAATCGATTTTGAAATTGAGTTAGTTAACATAATGTCTTTGAAATTGCAGTTGATAACGTGAGCTCGCACGATGATGATTCTTGTGACTATGAAGATTTCGTAGAGAAATTCAATGAACAGGAGGGGCATCTAAGCGACGGAGCTGAAATGTAACTTTGAACTGAAATTATATCCTTTAATTGCATGATAGTCGGCAAATTACGAGTAATTGAATTACTATTTCATTTCGTGTCAAAAAGATATATTTAAATAAATAAATCAATTGTTACAATTCTAAAATTAATAAATTTGCAAAATAACCCGATTAAGATACGATTTCCACTCTTGATAATGATTCTTGAGTTTGATTTTGCCTCCATTTGAATTTTTTTTTTTGCTAGCAATCAGTTATTCTATTTAATTTCCGTATGGTATTTTTTACCAATCCCTGAAACTTTATTCGTTCAAACATCAAATTTCCGGCAACACATTGTCAGTTTATTAACGATTGTGATGTAATCATGATACGTGTTATTAAGGACAAAAATAAAATAACCCAACTGATCTCCTATTTATTCAGAATACCACGTGTCTATTTCCTCTTATTAATACACACTGTATGCATTGTTTTATTCAAGTACATCTCTAACGTAATAACAGACTTTCCTAAATATGCTTGTAAGATATCAAAAGTGCATGTTCTGGACATACTAGCTGCATGTAGGTTATAACTATACGTCAATAATGATACTTCAAATGATCAGTTTTTAATTCAGTGTATTTCTAGTACCATAAGGACTTTTGGTGAAGTTGCAACGCTCTAAAAGAAAACAGATTAAACGAATACTTGTTGGTTTCTTATAATGTAGAGGTTGAAAGAAATCCCATACGAAAATGAAATTTGTAAGCCGGGTCTTGGGATATTATCAAACTTAATGAAGGTCTGTGAGGATATTCCTGAAGTTGCAATTTTGTATATAANAACTGTAAATCCGCGTATCCGCACGTGTCCGAATTCCCAGCAAGTATTCACAACATTCACGTTGTAGATTACAAATAAATATGTATTGTTTGTGTCTACAAGGTATTATCCATCGTTAATGACACTGGCATTTCAATAATCCTTACTAACTGTATGGTGTTCATCGTTAATTCGATTGTTATTTGACATCATTGCCGAGAATCACATATTCTGTTCTTATCGTCCGCCATTTTGGAAAAAAATGACCTAAGCGACAGGTGCGCATAGACGTAAAATCGTACATGTCCGACTACAATTGCGATTCGCATTTTGTTTAATCGGAATACTTTGTGCATGTACCACATAGTAACTGGTCCGAGATATTTAAAATACACTACTTACCGTTTTGGAAGTTCGTCTTATAAATACGGCAAGAAATAAAAGATAATTACGCGGATTCAAATGGTAAATCAATACGAAGTGGTTCTATAAATTTAAGGTTCCCGGAGGATCACCAAGCTTGAAAGAACTGGTGACCCTCGCCAAAATCTGGTGTCCTCGGGTTCCCGGGACACCGTTAGTGTCGAGGCCTGTCAAACGGTGGTGGTGGCATATTTAATGGCGTAAATTACTTAGACGATAAGACTTATAATATTAAATTCCGCTTCAGCAAAGACGACGTTAGAAGAACATAATTACAACAAAAGTGATAATCTTGATACAATTTATATTTCTATGCACTTGTTTTGACGAGCAATCATTACTGTAAGTAGGTTAACAAAACATCAAATAGACAGACCTATTGATTGCCTTTACGTGTGTTGAATAAACGTCCATTTATGTATGTGCAAAAAGTGCGCCACCGGCCCCCCAGATCCCAAGATTAATTTTTGTGAGTAAAACATTAAAATGGTAACGACTTTAAAAACTTAACCCCTGTTTGTAGCAACAAAGATGGTCGTCTGTTGCTTTATTTCCGTGTTAATTAACACGCAATTCATTCCTCCATCAGTGTGGCATATTGTTTTAGTAGGCGACAGCCTATATTGAATTATGTAGCGCTCAAAAAATGAATTTTGTACGATATAACTCTTTATAAATATATCAAATTAGGAGAACAAAATCATATAAATTATAGTTATATTATGCCGCTTTTATTTATGCGATGCATAATCTATATTAGGAGGTGTGCGAGTGGTACACTGTAGTGGAAAGATCAGGACAACAGTTTAATGTCACACTTTATTCTTTTGCAGCTACATTTCTATTTTTCTTTCATATAAAAAATACAACAGAATCATAATAAATCAAAACATATTCAAATTCCAATAATTAAACATTTTTGTCATAAATATTCTATAAATGGGGAAAATTAGCTTTTGTTGTGAAAACTCACTTTGCTGTAAAAAGTAACTTAATGAAAACAATATCTTATACTAATTATTAATCATTACAGATACAATAAAAACAGACACTGTCGGTGCTTTCCACAGGAATTTTGTCAGGCGCCCCGGGGCTGATATGGGTGTCTTCGGGAGGGGTGTCCCCTCGATCCCGATGTTGATTTTTTTTTAATTTAACGTGTCAATTGACATTCTGTGGTGCGTTATAACTCAAAGAAAAACTGTGTCAAAAGACGTTATTTGGTGCGCTATGACTCTTCAAGAAAATCCCCTAGTCATTTAAAAAGATATATTTTTTAATTGTTTTAAAACTTTCCCGCATAGATAGTAATATCCAGACTCAAACGATTCCCCTATACATCCGTTTCAACCCGACTCTATTATTGCATACTTGCTACTTTTCAAGTTTCTACTTTCTACCCGATAATCTCGTTTATTTCACTTTCTGGTAAATATTCAGATAAAAGCTCTCAATACTTTCTTCAACACATTTCTTCTTTGCCATTTTTCTATAGTATCAAATACATTTCGGCATAAGTGAATACTTATTGATTTGATGAAATATTGCCAGTGAACATGCGTCAATCCCATGACGTGTTGTGTGCTTGTTACAACTCTGTATACACCCACGATGATTTGTTTAAACACTTTACGAGTCGAATAAATGTTTTGACAGTATGATGCATGAAATTCACGTTGTCCACGAGGATTACGGCCGGTTGCCATCTTAAGTCTTCTAAGTAACTGGCCAAGATTTCTGTGGCAATTACATGTACGTCAGGAGTCGTCTTCATGATTTAACTGCAGGTATTTCCTGCCTGCTTCTGTCGCTCATACAATTGGCCAATATTGATTTTCTAATACAACGACGCTCCGCCTTTAGGCGGGCTTTAATTGGGTAAAGCAACAAAGAATCGTTAATCGGCTTTCAAAATTCTCGGCGAAGTTGATATCGCTTTAATCTTAAGCTGCAGTAACTGCGAGAATACACTGACCGGAAAATTTCAGGCGCCCCGCGGACTCTGATTTCGAAATTCAAGCGCCCGGCTGAAGGACCGTTAAATTGCCCGTGGAAAGCACTATATATACGAGTATATATTTGGGCAGAATTTTGATATTACGTNGTTTTTCAACAGACCGGAACCACTTTTGAACTTGACCAACATATCATTAAGACAAACATTTTGACAAAGTTACATGAAGATTGGACATGAAATGTCACTTCTACAGTGTTTACAAGGTTTTTCATATCTTTGACCTAGTGACCTAGTTTTTGACCCAGCATGACCCAGTTTCAAACTCGATCGAGGTATCATTGGGACAAATCTTCTGACCAAGTTTCATGAAGATCGTACAAGAAATGTGGCCTCTAGAGTGTTCACAAACCAAATGTGGACAACGAACGGACGGACGGACGACGGACAAAGACCGATCCTAAAAGCTCACCTGAGCAAGTTTGTATAACCATCCATGTGTTGTTACAAAATATAACGATAGCACAAGAAATCAAAATTTGTATATCGTTTCGTGTCTGAGATGCCTTATTATTTTATCAATTTCTAACTATGATATTTCGTAAAAGAAAGTGTATTTTCAGTATAAGTCTGACGCATAAGTGTTATTTGCACACTGATGTACATTGTTCTTTTATTTCTTAATTCTGTGACAAGAAGTTGAAAAATTCTCATTTTGATAAACTGTGAACAAGTCCCTTTAAGACCCTGCAACTGATTTGGTTAAGGCTAGCATTGAAGTAATTTGTATGTAATGTCCATATTAACTGAAAACATTGTTCTCAATAACAGAGGCAATTAAAAACGTGCGCTCGTAATTGTGCGTGTGTGCGTGGGTGTGTGACATTTAGTGTATGGTTTATAGCTTTTAAGATTCCATTTTTTTGCTCTAAAATGGTACATATTTAAGACAATATGTAGCGTGTTAATAAGTCAGAATTATTTTATGTTATGAAGTAAAATGTAATGCATTCACAACTCAGTTAAAAAGGGTAATGTAAAAGGTTTGTTGTAACCTACACTAGCCTGAAAGAGTAATACCATTTTTTTTCCAGTATATGATAGTTTAAGATCTGATAATTCTATAAATTAGATAAATATATCCTTTTATTCCACTAATAAGAACATTAATTTTGTAGTGTGTTAACATGTGTTTTACTTGAACAGTTCATACACTAAAACCGCATATATATTTAAAACGCTTATATATTTAAAACGACAACATGACAACATGCATAAAAGCAGACATAATAATGAATTTTATATGATAAAGTTGACCACACACAATTTTAACAGCAAACAGCGTCGTCCTAAGAAAGAAAACCAATATGGGAAAACAACGTTCTGTCCCAAGACAACATAACTTCTTGTGGACTCATGGGCAAGACATTGCAAAACGTTTTTCTTTTATTTCAATTTACAATATATATATTGTCATTTATAAAGATTATTGCAAAAGTGTGAAAAGTTTTAAACATAAATGTTCAACTTTTAAAATAAAAAACTTTCAGATCAGGTCAGCAAACATTTATGAATAAAAACTAGTTTGGGGAAATACACCACAAATCAAACAAAATGTGAAGAACAGATATAAATAATATGAACATAAAAATATAATGAAAACATTCAACACAACACAGTCATTTCATGTGAAATGTGACACAAATACACAAACATGATTTTGCTTAAAAATCTCTATATAAACAAGACAGCCAAAGGCCCCAAGGTGCTCACCTGAGACCCCAAGGAACTCAATTGTTCAGTGCAAGAAGTGTTCAGAAGGTTTCACAATAGACTTAAAAGGAAAACTGCCTTAACACCTGGCGGCCATATTTTTTAACAAACCATAATCATTTTCAAACTCAACCCAGATATACATAATTGTTTAATGTTCTGAGCAAGTTGCATAATCAGTCGGTAAAAATGTGATTTCTCGAGTGTTTATATTTAATGCTTTTACTAAAATAAGAACTATTTCTCACCAGTAGGAGATCATTAAAATAAATGACAAGCAGATTTTGGGATGATTGAGTAAATAAATGTGCTTTAACACTGTTAACAAACTTTTTCTATTATTTCTATTTTCTATTATTTCACCTTGTGACCTAGTGTTTGATCCCTTGTGATCCAGTTCCAAACCCATTTAAGATATCATTGGGATCAGAGCTACAGATAAGCTGCGTATTTGCGTAAATACGCAATAAAAAATCGGTGGATACGCAATTTTTTCAAAATCTGTGCGTACCGATACGCAAAACAAATCTTCGATACCCAATTCGAGCTGCCTTCTATGCGTAATGAAAATTCCCGTTTTGTGTAGGCCGTTTTGACCAGAGTCTTAATCGACAAGCGCTTGTTTTATTTGGTAACGTATTTATCAAGCGTTTACATGCGAGTAAAAAAAATGGCGTATCGAGGCAGACGAAAAAAATACAAAAAAACAAACAAAACTGTATAGATTCCTTTGTCATGATCAATTAATCTAAACCTGATGGCGAAACAAGTGCAAAGGACAAAGTTAATGGCATTATAAACTCCATGTTTTGTTCCGTGGACAACTGCGGTAGTATTTAAGATAAACTGGTTGATGGGGTTTGTTGCGTTTCCATAATGGAATACATAACTATAATTATGTATGTAAGTTTTTGAGAAGCTAAATTAATGTTTTATTGCAATTACCCAATTCAATTGTTTGTTTTGGTGCAAATACCCAATTACTTTTTATTTGAGCATGTATCATCCTTTTGGATACCCAATCACTTTTTTTCCATTACCCAATTCATTCTTATTTTGGAGGGTATTACCCAATTACCCCAAAAAGCTTATCTATAGCTCTGATTGGGATAAATTATTTCACCATGTTTCATGAATTTTGGAAATAAATGTGGCCTCTAGTGTTCACAAGCTTTAATTTAATTTGACCTTGTGACCTTGGTATTGCCCCCACACGACCAAGTAATTGGGACAGATGTTCTGACCAGGGTTCATGAAAATTAAGCAATAAATGTGGGTCTAAAGTTCTTCAAAAGGTTTTTCTTTACTTCGACCTAGTGACCTAGTTTTTGACACCACATGACCCAGTTTCAAACCCAGCCAAGATATCCTTGGCGCAAATGTTTTCACCAATCTTCATGAAGAGGAAAATAAATATGGTTTCAAGTGTTTACAAGCTTTTCGTTAATTTGACAGTGTGATTGAGTTTTTTTACCCCAGAAGACCCAGTTTTTTAAACAGCCGAGATACTTGTTGCAACAAATGTTCTCACCAAATTTCATAAAGATTTGGCAATAAATAAGGCCACTAGAGTGGTCACAAGCTTTTTTCCTCAATTTGACATACCACTAGTGACCTATTTTTTTGTACACATATGTCAAGATTCAACTCAATCAAGATATTTTTTGGGTCAAATGTTCTGACCAAGTTTCATGAAGTTTGGGTATGGATGTGGCCTCTAAAGTGTTCACAAGGCAACTTTTGAAAACCAACAATGCATGATGGACGATGAACATTAGATAAAAGGTAATCACAATACCTCATCCAAAGCATGTTGTGCTCAAGTGAGCTAAAACGCAGACCATTAAATTAAAAACAAAGAAGAGAATATTCTAATCCGTTAAACAGTCTACAGATGAAATTTTTATAACCCTAACCCTAACCCTGAATATTAAAAATTGGAAATATGATTGCAAGTAAGATTGACCCATTGACAAATTTAATGCATGAATTGAGGTATGAACCAAATTAAAATCAAGTCTGGTTGGAAAGTGTAGTTTATGATTAGGATGTGAGGACACAACAGGCAGATTTGGAACGTTATTTTACACACATGCATTAAGGCCATTTTTCAAGAGACCGGCTGAAATATTTTGATTCTTATATGAATTTATTGATATTTGTCAATGGAAATGAGAATTATATTTTACTATTGTGCATTCTTTCAACCACGTTTAGGAGTAGTTAAAATAATTGCACTCTTTGTTCATAAGACTAAATATTGCAGACACCAACATTAACTATGGCACAGATAATGAATATGAAAAGTCAATGTGTTACACTTGCAAAGGTAAACATCAAATAAACATCGTGTTAAACACACAATGCAAAATGGATGATTTTCGTTGACAAAAAGTATCATACAAAATATCACTTCAAATTCATGTAAACATTCAGATTCAGGAATATCACTACTGAATAAATAGCAATGTATAAAACGATCAAATTAACATGGTCATTAAAATTATATTTGAAAAATAGAAGCTACCGGTAATCTACTTGTTAAGGCTATTCATAATTACCAGTGTTATTTTCAATTATAAAAACAATGATATCCGTCCATGAATCTATCCATTTGGAAGTCAATCCTTCCGTAAGTCGAATCCATAAAAACCAGGATGTTAATCAATTGATAATGCTATCGTTATAAAGATATCCAATTACAACACATCACACTTACAAGTTGTGAACTCAATGTTTCAAGACTAAATACAAAACAAGCCACTCTCTGTGAAACAGGGCTTGTGTGTTTAGTTTTGTCCCAGATTAGCCTGTGAACTCTCTGGGAAACAGGGCTTGTGTGTTTAGTTTTGTCCCAGATTAGCCTGTGAACTCCAAACAGGCTAATCAGATACAACACTTTCTGCATAGACTGGATTTTGGTTAAGACTAACTTTAAATGAAAAATTCCATAAAAGCGGAAGTGTCCTCCTTGATCAGCCTGTGCTTATTATGGACAGCACTTTACACACATGCATTAGGCCCCGTTTGCCCAGAGTGAGGCTTAACCCTTTGAGCGCTGGAACCGGATTTTAAAGGTCTTTGCAAGCAGTTCGGATCCTGATGANTTTGAAAAAAATCGAAGAAAATGCTTATTTTAGAAATTCAGCAGACGACATTTTAGCAGACGACAAATTTCCCAGCATGCAAAGGGTTAAATATTGTCGATTCCCATCAAAATCATGTTATTGATCATGGTGAGTCTTTAGTTGAGAAAAATATTATATTTAAGAATTTCATATGCATGAATGTTATTTGTGTTATCCTTTTAATATGTTCTCATGGTCATGTTATTTTGTTTATAATCAATAATTACCCATAGCTTTATGTTAATCATCATAGACTCTGGAATTCATGGTTTCATCTTTATATACTTTCAAATGTCAAATAACACGATGTTTTAAATTTTATCTAAATTTCCTTAAGCCCATTTAAATGTATCAGGCATTTACATTTTTTTTTTAAACTTGGTCTAAAAAAAAATCTGGTTGCTGCATTTTTGGTAGGTCAGTCACAGAACTGGCAAAAAAAACAGCATTTTGTATAGTAACATAAATAAAACATTCCTTAGTATATCTGTACATTCAAAACAGTTATAAATCAATCATTAAATAAGTCAAAACAATCTTGAGTCTCTCAAATCAGTTATCATACATATACATAATAGCCCCTTCTAAAGCACCTAAGCAATTGCAAAAAGACACAATTGTAAAACAGGTTTGATACAAAATTATTTATCCTAAGTGTTTAGTTTTCACAGAACTATGCTAAACAAGCCTACTTTAACACAGAAATAAATACATTTGATAAAATGCTGCAATAGTTTTTAGAAAAATGATGAAAAACCTCATACTTTATTTGTTACTGGGGCAATGCTTAGTCTGCCACTGCCATAAATCCGCCACCCCACCAAAATTAGCAAATATGTCTTTTATGTCTTTATAGTTATACAGATGAGTTCGTTAACAATACTGACACTTTTTCGTATTGATCCTGATTTTTTTTCTACATTAATCCTTTTTTGTCTTTAAATGGGTGAATCTATGTATCATACTGCACATCCACAATATGTTAACATTTAAAAATGGAAAATTGCAAATGAAAAAAAGTAAGCACACATTTGATTAATAAATCAATTCACATCACCACATTCAAAAAGCACATTACTTCTTTCTCTACGCAAGATATTTAGGATTTCTATCAGTAATATCTTATAGATATTAAGTAGTATTAAAAGAAATTGCAACACCATAATCATAATAACAAATAACTGCTGTTTATTGTTAAGTTTAATTTGTTAACCCTTTGAGCGCTGGAACCGGATTTTGAAGGCCTTTGCAAACAGTTTGGATCCAGATGAGACGCCACAGAACGTGGCGTCTCATCAGGATCCAAACTGTTTGCTATTCTGATAGTATTCTTTGAAAAAAATTTAAGAAAATGCTAATTTTTGAAAATTCAGCAGACGATATTTTAGCAGACGACAAATTTCCCAGCATGCAAAGGGTCAACATTGTGTATAATAAGCTTATCAATGTTTGCAATCAACAATCTTACAACCACGCACATTTAAACAACTATTATATCAACCCCATATTAATGAATGAGGTTTTTATTTCAAACTTAATATAAGTTAGTAACAAATAACATTACAAATATTATTTCTTATCCTTTTTACAAGGGGTGGCGGGTGTACGCACTTTCACAGTCAGATTTTTCACACAAAAAAGGCAAGATTTAGAGAAATGTATTTTCATATTGACAGTTGAAGAAATGAAGAAAACATATATATTGTGGTTTTGTGGAAAAAGGAATATACAAAAGCATTTGAAATACATTGTAATTACAATAATAAAAGTAATTAAATACGTTTTGTATGCAAACAAACAAAAGGATGCACCTTAAGGCTTAATAATAATGCAACTAAATGATTAACATCATAAGTTTGTGAAATTCTTTATCTTCAACCGCATACAAAAAGTGTATGTTGGCATCAAACAATGACTTCATGCATAAAATTCACTGACAACCGATGAACACAGCAATAACATCAAAATATAATGTATATACAAGCTATACAGAAGTGTAGTAATGTACATATTTACAAAATTATATCTAACAAAAAAAAAACTTAACTAAGCACTATTATGCCTACAGAAAGAATAAAAGACATTCACAATTTTGTTTGTTTGTTTTGTTCGTTTGTTTTGTTGGGTTTTTGGTATTTTCAACAGTATTTTATTCAAATAACGGCAGCCAGTTAAACAACTCACACTTTTCCTGGGTTAGCTGGTTTACCAGTACTAAGTGCACATTCTTATGCCAGTAACTGACAATTTTCTAACCCTTTGCATGCTGGGAAATTTGTCGTCTACTAAAATGTTGTCTGCTAAATTTCTAAAATTAGCATTTTCTTCGATTTAAAAAAAAAAAATACTATCAGANGCTAGCGCCCCCCCCCCCAAAATAAACTGAGCACTATAATGTCAAATAAAATAATAAAGAAATTTCATAACTACTGATGTAAAAATGATACTTGTATGAAAATTTGAATTCATAATAAATCAAATTCAAATGACTTAATTTTCTAAATAGTTGGTTTCAAAGGAAAAGCAACTATACATATGGTAAAAAGTAAAACAAACTCACTTGATTTTCAATTATTAAAACTACAAATAAATAAGAGCTTTGTCACAGACAAAACAGCAGTCCTCTACCAGGCAGTCCTCTACCAGATTCATGTCACAGACAAAACAGCAGTCCTCTACCAGATTCATGTCACAGACAAAACAGCAGTCCTCTACCAGTCCTCTACCAGATTCATGTTTTCACAGACAAAACAGCAGTCCTCTACCAGATTCATGTTTTCACAGACAAAACAGCAGTCCTCTACCAGATTCATGGCAGTCCTCTACCAGATTCATGTTTTCGGAGAAAGAACAGGATCTCCATAAGTTTCATTCACCTACATGTATCTTAAGTAATTTGTATCAATAGCTGGATGCAGATTATAGTTTTCAATTATTTCTGTAACCAAAGCAACCACTATTTCAATAACAGTGATACTTCTTCAGGTAAGCTACCTCCACACAAATAACAGATACATACTTTTATCGAAACTGAAGTTATTGAGCGCTAACGCTTCTTTATTTTAAAATTGACCTTGACTCCAATAGCCCAAAATCCAATCTCTTGCTAGATCAGAATGTAAACTACCTACACACAACATTTCAGCACAATATTGTTGCATGCAGACCTTACCCATTTATGCCTAGTGGACTCTCCCATTCTTCTAAATTGGATCCATTTATTTCCAAAATTAGGGATGTCTAGTATATTTATTTCTATATTTAGAATAGTTCTTACAGAATATTTTTTTTAAGCAAACAGCGCAGACCCTCATCTGGGACTACGCTGTTTGCCAAGGCCTTTTTTCTAGACGCTAGGCATAAATGGTTTAACCTACATTTCATCATGCATGTAAACCTTAACAGGACTTTTAATAAGTACAAAAGGGGGCATAATCCAGCAAAAAAGCTGGTAAAAGTAATAGGTCTTGGTCAATGAATGTTCCTGCCGATCCTGCACACATATTTAAAGTTTTATTTCAATAACAGTAGTAGAAATCGAGATATGGAGTACTTCACACAAATGTTAACCATAAATTTCTGAGAACATAAGGGGCGTAATTCTGCTAAATTGAATGTCACAGTTATGGAATTGTGTCGTTGACCTGACACAATAACCAGAAACACACGAGTAAAGTTTTAATTGAGTACCTGTTTAAAAAGAAGCAGTGATATGGAAATGTTGCATGATTCCCTTAACCAACTTTCTAAGTTCAAAAAAGGGAAATAATTCACCTAAATTGCAAGTCAGAGTTATGGAACTTTGTCAATGACCTCATACAATGACTCTGAACACATGTGTGAAGTTTCAATTGAATACAGGCAGTTAAAACAGTGATCTGGAGATGTTGCTATTTACCTTCACCTGAGCCAACATTTAGGAGAGTAGCTTAGCTCAGCATTTGATGTTTTGCCTTTTTCTAAAACTTTCAGCATTTAATAAACAAGAAGCCATTTTGAAGCCATTAAAAAAGTTTAACAATAACAGCAGCAAACCATGATTTGCACTAGGCAGCCCATAAACAGTTCTCCAAAAATTGCCCAACAAAACAAATAACTTACACTTAACGTGAACAAAAACAGCCAAATCACAGACATACATAAATATTCAGATCTATTAAAGTAGAAACATATAAGTTTTTCAAGCATGGAAAAACTTATGTGACGGCCTAAACCGTAATCTTCTGCGCGACAGAATTCGATAAAAAATATACAGAATAACAATACAAACCACAGATATGCCACCCATGGTTGACATTGAGATGGTATCGTGTTGAGATTTCACAATATCACTTGGCAGTCGTTGATTCAACTCTCCATTTTTGTCCTGCCCACTTTTCCCAAGAATGAACTCATGACGAATCTCTTCTTCTCTCCTTCTCTCCATCTCTTTGTTATCATCATCATACTCATAATCATCCTCCTCTTCATCATTGTAATCCTTCACTGGATGCAGCCCGGCCGCATCACTCTTCTCATCCAGATCTTTGTCAAAATCAGCACCACCAACTTTCCCGAGGTTTCTACCATTGATGTGTCCTTGCACATTCTCCTTATCATGATCATCATAGTCTCCGTTGTATTCCTCATCATTATTGTTATCATAATTCCCAGCCTGATCTTCGATTTTCACGCCTGCATCATCCCTTTTTACAGCATGGTCTTCTTTTACCCTAGCATAATAAGCATCATCCATTTTATTTTCATCCTTTTCCTCTTCCTTGTCATCATCATAATCATCATCCTCATTAAAATCACCATCATCAGCATAATCATCATCATAGTCCCCTTCCTTATTTCCTAAATCAGAACCAACTGTGTTTCTCATTTTTCTATGTGTTGCATTATCAAAATTGCTATTCATATTTTTAACAAATGTATTGTCTACATTTTTTATTCTGTCTTTTCTATTACCCTGAACAACTAAATTCTGTGGTGCTTTCATAACATTATGAAAACTGTCATCATTTACTACACCATCGCCACCAACACCACCATGAGGTAAATCATTATCATTCCAGCGTTTCTCGTTCAGTTCACTGAGCCCAGCCTTAATATCTATAGGGTCAATACCACCCTCCTGTTTCCCAACAACTTCCCCTCTGACCTTTGGATTATCTAGAATATCACCTTTGAGCCCCTGTTTCTGTACAACATCCCCTCCGACCTTCGAATTCCCAACAATATCACCTTTGGCCCCTTGTTTCCCATTAATTTCCCCTCCGAATTGCACTTTATTTGATAGCTTTTCCATCCTGGTTAGTGGTCTAACTGTACTAGTGGAAGCTGTTAAGCTATATGTTGTGCTAAGCGCCACCACCTTGTTGCTAAGAAAAGATGCTGACCTTTGTGACCTTCTGAGGGTCAAGGTCAAAGGCGAATTCTCCAAGGTCAGGTAACGTAGATACAACACTAATGCTCCACTGGCTACTGCTGTTTTGTGGGCAAGACAGTTGCCTGAAAATAATATAAATGTTTAAATCTGAGATTACACTGGCAAGGTTTCTAAAACTGACAGAAGAAGAGACACAGCACTTGCATCTATTCTAAAATAACATTCCATAAAAATAATTATTAGCAAAAACTTTCCTGTTTTAATGTTTAACAAGATTTTGCTTATACAATAAGAACAGAACTAGAACTATATATTGATCTCCAATGTCAAAGTATGACCTTGGCAGTTGCAATGTGTTCTAACGTGAGACACATAAGCAAATGAAAGTCCTAAAGTTACTTGGAAATCCGTCAATGCATATCAATTTGCAAAAAATGAGATCAACAATAGTTCTTCTAAGGTGGCCTTTTGAAAGTTTTCTTTATTATGGAGATGAACTATAGAAAGTTTCATGAAAGTCGTGGACACAATGACCACTAGTCAATAGTAGTCATTTAGATTAAATGCAGGATGGCCTGCATGTTTTTTTGTTTTATTTTTTCGACAAAAACACTATGAACAAGGCTTGTCACCATAGGATGACATATGCCCCCTTTTTCCACATTTTTCAAAACCTAAATGCAAAACCTAAACACAAAGTGTGACGGAATTTCAGACGGACAGACAGACGGACAGTGCGATCACTATATGCCCACCTTCTGGGGCATAAACATCTTCAATTCAATATCTCCATTATCTTCATTGAAGTTTCAAAGAAATGTGCAATCCATTGAATATTAAAGGTCAATCATTATGTCAAACACAATAATACAAGCAAGAGTATTGACTTTTATGTTCATATGCCAAATCAATAAATTGTACAAATCTATAATCATCTTAAATCTGATCAGTACAAAAATATGTTATTCACTTTATTAGAATATGTACTGTGAAGAGTTTCACATACATTAAAAAAAAAAAAAAGAAGTTTGAAGAACACACTTTTGCCACGAATTTTGTTTTTATCTGAGAAAAAGAGACANCATATGTTTGACATTTGACCTTGAAGAATGACCTTGACCTTTCACCACTCAAAATGTGCAGCTCCATGAGATACACATGCATGCCAAATATCAAGGTGCTATCTTCAATATTGTAAAAGTTATGGCCAATGTTGAAGTTTTCGGACGACTACGACGATGCGGAGGGCGGAAGACGAGAGGGCTATGACAATACCATGTGTTTTCTTCGAAAACAGCCGAGCTAAAAATGAATAAAAAGTTTGATATACAAGAAACTGTTAATAGATAAAAATCCGGAGACCCTAGTATACCTCTTTTCAAAGATTATTTGTGGAGCTAAAACTATTGCTGATAATATGGTATCGTCAAATACACATTACATACTTTGTTCAAATTTATTATAATGCCATTTTAATGAGTACTGATTGAAGTCCAAATAGAATACAAACTCATTTCATAACTGTAAATGTACCTGTCATAGATTTCTCCATCAGCAATTTTCTTACTTGGCGATGATGATCCATTTTCAGACCACCGCTTAACTTTGCTACATCATCATGCCCTGCCAAAGGCATATTCAATTTTCCAGGCCCTGGCTGAGGTATATTCATATTCTTCACCAGAGGATTTTTCTTCCTCAAATTTTCTGGTGGAAGGACCTTCTCCTGTGAATCTATGTAATCCTCATCAATGTTTCCCATTATATCTTTCATTTTCTTGTCTATTTCTGGTTTGTACTTCATGCGTGGCATTTTCCCGTAGCAGCCATTACTGTGTTGCCATGACAACACCTGTGGCAGGAACTCCAGTTGCAGGAACTCGTGGTACCCGAGGCCGGGGCAAACAAACACTGTGGAATTGGAACAACAGAAATGAACCTCACTCTGGGCAAATGGCGTTAAATGCATGTGGGTAAAGTGTCTTCCCAGATTAGCCTGTGCAGTCCACACAGGCTTATCAGAGACGACACTTCATCCTTTTATGGTATTTATGCTATTTTTCGCTAAAAAGAAGTCTCTTCTTAGCAAAAAAAAAGGACTGCACAGGCTAATCTGGGACAACACTTTACACAAATGCATTTAACCCTGTTTCACAGAGTGTGGCTGAAATATGCTTATTAATATTTCTTTGAGGGGCTTTTTTTTTCACATTTTCACAAAGAAAGCATATTCACAAATAAAAAATTTAGAAAAAAATAATCAATTAGACAGGAGGCGAATGGTGCAGAAATGAATGCATGACCAATCCTCACATAAGATATATGGCCAGGCCAAAGAGTGGCCTCGGGCAAACAATGAATGTAAGTCAACTTTACAAACAACTAGGCTGGTTACCTCAGTTGGTAACGTGCTATTCTACAAATCTGAGGATGGTGGGTTTGATTACTGACCTGATCACATAGCTTGTGTGGGAAGTGGTAATAAAACTATATCTACAGCCATTCATCCCACTGCCTTTTATGCAAGAAGGTCAGTTGTCAGCTACTGGCATAAATATGTGCTTATCAGAAAAAGTGTGAGTAGGCAAATGGCCACAGTGATATCAGGCCTCGACACTAACTTTTTTTTCGACTAGCCCATTCAGGCTAGTAAATGCAGAACCTACTAGCCCTGACCTATCTTTCATGTGCCCTGACCCAAGTATTATCAAAACACTTATATTTATCATAGAAATAAAATAGGTACTGACGTGTTTTATCGATGAAAATACGTTCTAAATCTTTTTCGAGATATGATCCGTTAAAAAGCGTTTGTTGTCTCCGACTTCACTCTGGGATTTAATTGTCATCTGATTGTACTGTATTTTAAAAGATTTTTACATCTTTGTAAAGCTTATTTAAAATTATTTTATTGATATATTCCTCGAGGAAAGCATGGGCTTTATAACTTGATTGATGAATAAAAACTTTGTAGCGCATTTAAAAATCGGTGTTGCATTTTCTAGATTGTGGAGGCTTTTTCTCTGCATTGAAAGCAAGTCGTTTACGCTGTATCTACCGCACTACGGTCGTTGAGATAGGTCAGTATTAATATGTGACATTTACAGTTATTGTATACACCTTCATGTGGGGACGCGTGTATTCGGCTGCCTGAGCGCTGATTGGCTGATATGATTACCAAGAATGTGATTGACAGCTGGCATGCCTTTCATGTTAGGCAAGTGGGGTTGTTGTTTGTCGCACTACACAAGCGTGAATGTGATGTACAAAGAAGGCACAAAATCTTGACAAAACTGGATTTAGTTATGAATGTCGGATTATACAGAAAATTTGAATGCGTGAAAAAAATAGTGTCCACGGCCGACTCGTGAATTTAACTCAGTCGAGTGAAGGTCAAATGTACTGAACCCAGATTGATGCATACACCTTTTGACTCGTCGCAAAGATGAAGGGAAACACTGATATTAATTTGTTTACTTATGGAAGAAAATTCGGCATCGAACACAGGCGGATAATCCCAATTTTCCCCGTGATTATGTTGGACCAATCAAAAGCAGGATAAATAATGGGCGATTGCGATCGTATTTCACGTTCGGAAAAGTGCGTAGTCCGCCGAAATTCAATAAATAATTTTTATTCGATGGGAATACCTGAAAATATTTTATCGCACATTTTGGGCCGACGAGCTACAAATTTCGATCGGCCCTTGAATGTTTATGTCGGAACACATTATCCCGCCCAAAATACACACGACCGGTCGGGCATGTTCCTGGGACATTGGCTAGCCCGGACCTAGGTACAGGCAGTGAATGTCATTCAGACGTGCCTTAGTGTCGAGCCCTGGATATGACTGTAATCCTATTATCAATGGAGCCTTGTTCTGAAAAACTGGGTTTAATGCATGTGCATAAAGTGTCGTTCCAGATTAGCCTGTGCAGTCTGCACAGGCTAATCAAGAATGACACTTTTTGATGGATTTTCTTTTTATAAAAGACAAAAAATTCAATCAAAGCTGAAAGTGTCATCCCTGATTAGTCTGTGCAGACTTTATGCACACGCATGTCATCCCTGATTAGTCTGTGCAGACTTTATGCACACGCATTAATCCCAGATTTCTCAGAACAAGGCTCAATTGCAAAACAAAAACAAGCAAGCAAGGCCTACATTGTTCAAGAAAGAGGTCCTGGAAGGCAGGGGGGAGAACTCCACCGGTGAACTCGGCTCGCATGTTCTGCATCTGCAGGTAGTTGTTGGTGCACATTTCCTGACGCAGACTCCCGAGGCTACGCTGGCGCAGCTTCATCAACCTGTCTGACAGCTTCTTTGAACAGCCCACCTTCATTACAAAAATGGATCTAGGATTGAACAGCGCACCTTTATTACATATAAATGAATCTAGGATTGAACAGCCCACCTTCATTACATATAAATGGATCTAGGATTGAACAGCGCACCTTCATTACATAAAAATGGATCTAGGATAGAATAGCCCACCTTCATGACATATAAATGGATCTAGGATAGAATAGCCCACCTTCATTACATATAAATGGATCTAGGATAGAATAGACCACCTTCATTACATATAAATGGATCTAGGATTTGAACAGCGCACCTTCATTACATAAAAATGGATCTAGGATTGAATAGCGCATCTTCATTACATATAAATGGATCTAGGATTTGAACAGCCCACCTTCATTACATATTTTGAAAAGCCCACCTTCATAACATATAAATGGATCTAGGATTGAACAGCCAACCATCATAACATATAAATGGATCTAGGATTGAACAGCCCACCTTCATTACATAAAAAAATGGATCTAGGATTTCAAACCGCCTATATACATATTAATAGATGTACAATTTGAACAGCCAGCCTTCATTACAAATAAATAGATCTAGGAATTAAACAGCCTGCCTTCATTATATATAAATGGATCTAGGATATCAAACCGCCTTCATAACATTTAAATGGATATAGAATTTCAGATAAAAAAGTTTAATCTTTTCCCCAGCAATTGTAAAAGAATTAGATCCTCTTTCTGGGGAATAAAACAGACTTACTGCTTGTGTGTAAAGTGTCGTCCCAGATCAGGGACACTTTCCGCCTTAACTGAATTTTCATTAACAAGGGACTTCCATTTAACCAAAAATTCCATTAAAGCGTAAAGTGTCTTCCCTGATAAGCCTGTGTAGACTGCACAGGGTAATATGGGACAATACTTTATGCACATGCATAACCCTTTGAGTGCTGGAACCGGTTTTTGAAGGTTTTTGCAAACAGTTTGGATCCAGATGAGACGCCACAGAACGTGGAGTCTAATCAGGATCCAAACTGTTTGCTATTTTGATAGTATTCTTTGAAAAAAATCGAAGAAAATGCTAATTTTAGAAATTCAGCAGACGACATTTTAGCAGACGACAAATTTCCCAGCATGCAAAGGGATAAAGTCCGGTTTTTACCACAGCGAGGCTCATTTGCATGCTTCAAAAACAACAGAGTGTAGCATGTGACTGTTTTAAAATCACACCAAAAAACACCTGCTTTTTTTAACAAAATGGTTTAACCAATTAACATGCGATATCCGTAAAAGAATTGACTGGATTGCCAATGAATTAAAATATAATTGACATTTGCGAAAGTGTCTATTAACAACATTTTATAAAAATAATCATTGTCTATGAGATGATTATATTTCAAATAATTTCATCTGGTATTCTTGATGTTTACTTCAGGAAATATATCATTCACAATTATTATGTTATCAGAATAAGATGTTAACAAACTCTCATTTGCATTTCTTTCGAATCAATTAGTAATTGAAAATACACTGTTTGAATAATAACTCTACTTCATTTAAAATACGTTTAAACAATGTTGCCAATAAACTAATGTTTTAACTAGATAAGTTTGTCCAGCAATTCAGGCCCCACATGGTAAGTCACTAGCTAGAGTAACACAAATAAATGAGTCTCGCTCTGATAAAACAGGGCTTAATGTATGTGAATAGTGTCGTCCCAGATAAGCCTGTACTTATCAGGGACAACACTTTCTGCCTTAACTTGATTTTTGCTTACCTTTAACCAAAATATATAATAAAAGCAGAAAGTGTTGTCCCTGATTAGCCTGTGCAGACTGCACAGGCTAATCTGGGATGATACTTTACACACATGCATTAAACCTTTTTTTCCCAAAGCGTGACTGAAATCCAAACTACCTTCTCCGCGAGCATGGTCCACAGCAGCTGGTGAGTGATGCCGTATCCTAGCAACCCTGGCGCGGTCATGGAGACAGCACACTGCTGGCTAATGTCACATGGCTGGTCCCGGGCCTTGTTAGAGCCCATCAACTCACCCATGCACTGGTCGCTCACCCCCTCATCCATGTGCACTGGAAACAATGGATAATACAATAGGAGTGTAAGGCTCAGGTTCAACTTACCTACTATAACAGTCAGACAGATGCTGGTTTCAATTTTTTCACTGTTATGTAGAACAGACAGACATTTGATTTTTACACATACAATCTACATAAAGTTAAAAATGAAAACAGCAGTCAGTCAAGGGAAATGACTGAAGTCACCGTTGTCAAGAAGTGACCGCTTTTCTCGGATCACCACTTTTTAGATGGTTGGTCAGTTGGTAGTATTGCTACGTCGTAACCCCACCCAGTCGTTCGCACACAGTGTAAAACAAAGGCTTATTGCCTACAACTGAGCATTATAACATAAATAATTTGTATTGAATATTACAGAATAATGTCTTATATTTTGATTTAATTTCATAACTATTTTTAAACTAAAAACTAAATCTATGACTTTACTAACGATATAATTGTTGTTTTCTCATGCATCTCGTTCAATCCAGTCAAAACAGTTTGTATTACGTTCATTGGGATAATCGGGATTGCAACGTGTCATTGAGTCACGTCCAAATATAAAAGCTGAATTGCTGTCATAAACCGAAAGTACAGTATAACTTAATCGGTCTAAATCAAGGAAAATGATGCTAAAATCTTGTTTCAAAATATCTAGTTTGTTATAAAAGTTGCAATTCAAAGTCTGTTTTTCCTTAAAAGACACTCACTTATCCTTTCATCGCCTTTTTATAACAACACTCGCCAGCTTAGTGTTGTTTTTAACACCTTATCAGCAAGAAAAATCTATTGACTTTGTCACGGGCTAATGCTTTGTTGTTATGACTGCAGCTGATAATTGCTTCTAATACACATTCTTACTGTTACATGCACCTGTTTGCTTTGTGTTCTTACTTTTCGCGACTCCAAACGAATGACGTGTGACCGTTGTTTTTTGTTCAAACATGACTTTCGGAGTGAAATATACTGGCTGTTGGCCGTTATGGACAATTGACCGTTATTCTCAAGTGTAATATAGTGATTTTCGTCAGGAGGAATCCAGACTGACCGTTGTCTGGACTAGACCGTTATTTTCAAGCGACCGTTAGGTCAGTTTTGACTGTAATAAAAAAACTGAATGAATGCTGTTCATTTTGTCAACGGAAGACCAAGATAGAAACATGAACCAGGTACACACAAAAAAAGTACCTTCCCGTTTTGCTGTCTCATACTGTGCTTGTTTCCACTCCAAGGTCAGGTTGACCTTCCTTAAGGAGGTATCAAAGTTGTCCCATGGCGTCCGTACCACCATCTCCATAAGGCTGTAATATCAAACAGAAACGGGGCTTAATTCATTTGCATAAAGTGTCACCATCAGGGATGACTTTTTCTGCTTTAACTGGATTTTCATTTAGAAGAGACTTGCTTTAAAGGAAAAAGTCCATAAGAGCGGAAATTGTCATCCCTGATAAGCCTGTGCATTAAGACCCCTTTTCCAAAAAATGTAGCTATCTCTAGGCTTAGGTAACACCATTTCCACCAGGCTGTTATAACAAAAACCCAGTATAATATAATAATAATAAATAATTATTGGGGATTTCAATTTGTGAAATTAAACGTCAAAATAAACAACCAATTTTTTACATCTTATCATAAAAGTACTCTCAACTCACTTACCTGTAGTACCGGTATGAAGATGCATAATAAATGAGTGGTTGGGATTGATCATTATAGCAGCAGTATTTGAGCGGACATAAAGTTCAATTACTTAAAAAAAATCCGGACCTCACTAGATTTTACCGGACCTCGTTCTGATACAAATTTTCTTAGCGGGAGCTGTAATTTTGTCATCCTGGCTGGTAAAATCCGTTTTATTTTTAAGTTAAATAATCTATCAAAGTAAAATAAACATAAACTAGTCCGTATTTGTTTTTACATATTCCTAGTTTATTGTTCATTTTATCCAAAGTTTTACATATTGTATTTATTTTTGTCGGACACCAGGTCCGACAGTTTCGGAAATATTATTGAATCTCAGCAAATTTTATCGCATATGTCCGAGGTCCAACGTGTTTCGCATGGGTTGCTTCAAGAATCTTAATAGCCAATGTATCATAAAAAGGTACTCAGAGATAGATACCATAATAAGCATTATTTCAGTAATTCCAATTATTTACACTTTGATCATAGAATTGTAAATGACTGAGCTGCAACAAAACTCAAATATTTCAAAACAAAAAATGGCATGTATTTGTCAATAATTATTAAACTTATTTATTTTTGAATTTCTTGTGCATTATTTTTATTTACCATTTAATGTTTAATCCCACCTTAAGAAGAATTAATATTTTTCATAGGAAATTATCATCTTTAATAGGGGTGCAAATATATAGTATACAGTGGTACATTAAATGTTTTATTTTTCGCTGTAAGGTTTTCATTTATTGCAATATTTATTAAAACTTCGTACAAAGCTTCCAGGGCTTTCATTTCAACTAGCACTCTAGGTTTTGCATATCAGAAATGGTAGTTAAATCGATTTTGAATATTCTGAATTGAAAAGCAGCAATAAACTTGCATCCGGTTTTTTATAACTTAATAAAATAAATCGGGCACTTAAGCTCTATTTTGTGCAAAACAAGTATTATTGGTAAGGGTCAAATTATTATGTTCGCACACACTAATTGAGATCTGAAGTAGAAAAATCAGGTGCAAAGCTTGCAAAAGAAAATGGAAGACATTGTGATCATCCGTAAAGTTTGTTCATTGTTTGCTAGGCATTAGTTATTCTTACTGTAATAACTCTAAGTTTTGGGACACTTAAAAATAATTAATTTTCTTCATGTCTGAATATTTAGATACGAAAAAAAATAAAAAAATAGAGGTGTCCAAAAATTTAGCAACACTTAAAAGATTGAATTGACAATCGGATTTGGGTATGCAATAAGTATAATGTTCATTGTATTAACGACTTTTATCACATGCTATACCTTGTTNTTGGTTAAGAGGCAATTAAGATGTTATCAATAAGGTCGCGCACGGCGGAAAACAGCGGGTGCTCATGAAAGGGCAGGGCGGCGGCCTTTGAAAAGGGCAGCGTGGCGCTGATTGGCTTTGAAAGGGGCAGCGAGGCGCTACAAAAAAAGGGCGTGGCGCTGCGCCACGCTAAAACGGCCTGGATAAAACACTAACTCTAGAACTAATCTGTAATAAGGGCAATCAAATAAACAAAATATGCAACCTATGAATTCTTTGTTTGTTCGTCAGTTGTTGTCTAACACCTTCAATTGTTTGTATAACAATAGGGGTGCATTACGTTTTTTGGAGTGTAAAGTATTTGTCACAGTTATCTTTCTGGTGTGAAACCATTGTTAAATAACGGTATACATGGTTATTAACCCAATTACGCATGTTATGGGCCATTTCCCTAAGGGATTTATCTGCCAGGTTTAATGACCTTAATCCTGTCATAAAAATGAATGATCGAAGTGACACCAGATAAGTGAAAAGAGAAGAAATCTGGTAAAATAGCGCTTCAAAATGTACTGTCCAAAAATTAAGATTAATAAATTATGGATGAAAACCTGTATGTCCGAAAATTAAGAGTCACAAAAAATAATTATTTTGGCAAAAAAGCGGGTATCTGAAAATTTAGTGTCAAAAAACTTAAGAGTTATTACAGTAGCTGAATTAAGTTTGATGCCTTAGTCGTCAGTTGTACTTACCTGAAGTATTTTTCCCCATCCTTTCTCACATGCTCCATAGCCTGGTCACATATTCTGGTGGCAGCTTTCCTCAGTCCTCTCATCTCCTCCACAAGGGACTGATTAAGGTGTTGCAACTTGCCAGACTCATAGTCCTTGATTATAGCTGCCAGGTGACCTGCAATTAACTGGTTTTGTAGCTTTTCCAATCCACTTTCGAGCCTAATTCTGGGAAAACTGGGCTTAATGCATGCAAGTTAAGTGCTGTCCCAGTTTAGCCTGTGCAGTCACAGGCTAATCAAGGATGACACTTTAAGCCTAAACTAGATTTAGAAGAGACATCTACATGTATGAATGAAAATTTCCATGAAAGCGGAAAATTTTGTCCCTGATAAGCCTGTGTAGACAGTAGTCCAAATAATTAGACGTAAGCTACACCGCTTTATATCGACCTCATATTTATAGGAGTAGTGTAGACAGTACAGGCTAATCTGGGATGAGAATTTACGCTCATGCATTAAGCCCAGGTTTCCCTGAACAAAGGCACTTTCAATCCCTTTAATAATTGTTTATGAAAAAAGGTTCATTAAAAAAGATGAGAGGTTATGAACATAACAGTTGCATTGGGTAAACTAATAAGCCATTCATGACATAGTTCTTCTTATTCAGGACTGTAAAAATCACGCATAAATAATTACTGCTATATCAACCATTAAGCAGTTAAATGATCTACCAAGAAAATAAAATGTTGCATTTCTGCTAGACGATGAAAGCAGTTGACAGTCGCGAAATCGAATGTCACGAACCTTCCAAGACGCGAACACCAAATAGCCCGTCAACATTGAGATTTTTGTAATCGCTCTGATAGAAGTTCACTATCTTTTCAACTGAATGCAAAACAACTGTTAAATAATCATCAACATTATCCAAGTAAACAACTGGTAGACAGAAAATAAACACAAATAATAAAACAAAGCTAGCCATTTTAGGTCAGAAAGTAGTAAACTTTACAACGCACCCTGCTCATTAGCCATTTGTCTGTTTCCCGGCTGCTCAATATTACAAGGGGCAGGCTTCAGTATCCAGATAGCTTGTTGGTGCCATTACTTCCCTGAAAGCTTCAGGGTGGGAGCCGTCACACTGTGGGTTTTCCGTTTGTTCCACAGTCTTGTTGCTGACGGGATGAAAAAGGAGTTTCTGAGGTAGTCTGTCCTGCAGTATGGAATGATGTACCAGATACTGCTGCCTCCGTCTTGTGGATGATAATGCACGGCGGAGGAAGGGATCAGATGGAATGTCAATCAGATTGTTTATGATTTGGTACAATATAGTGACCTCAGCTATTTTTCGTCTCTTTTGGAGGGGCTGCCATCTAAGGTCAGCTAGCATCTTATGCTGCTGCGTGTTGTTCTGTAGTTCCCTTTCACGAAGCGGGTAGCGCGTCTCTGAACGGCTTCAATCTGGTCCATGCATGAATGTGTGTGTGTGTGTGTGTGTGTGTGTGTGTGTGTGTGTGTGCGTGCGTGTGTGAGTGTGTTACGGTCCAATGCGGTTACTCAAATATAGGTTGCACTCAAGCGGTGTATGCGTGCTTTGAGGCTAGGCGTGCTGCTATATAGGTTTCGCCACATGAAGCATAGGCATTAGCTTAATTGGCTTCCGGGTGACTAAATGCGGTTTCTAAGACATGTTTTCCGAGATTGTCACTTCAAGGTATCTTCCTTCCTTTACTGCTGCAAGCTTCTGGTATGGATTACATACTCCGACTTCTTTGGGTTGCGCTTTTTTGAGATGTGCAAGGCCTCACACTTTGGCGGATGGAATGACAGCTGCCAGTTTTTTTTACCAATTCTTTACGACGTCCAGATCGAGCTGAAGTGGTGTTGCATCCTTTGCCGTCTTGATCCTTCTGAAAAGAAGACTTGTCATCAAAGAGCCGGGTTTTTTAGGTGTCAGTGACTCAATCAAACATATTTTTAATGAGAGTTAATTAGGGCCACGAATCGTCAATTATTTAAACTAATAACTCCTATGGGGCTTTAATCGTTTTTCTTTCTGTTTAATGCGGTTTTTATGTGTTGTCCTGTATGGTATTGGCAATTCGCAACTTGCCTTTAAATAAAAGACAAACGGACGATGACAATAATTTCTCATCTGATAACGTTCCTAGAGCTTCCGTATTCGTATATTTTCAATCGGGGTTTCATCATATTTAATGTTTTATGTGTGATTGTATATGACATTGTATTGTTCTGTCTTGCAATTCAAGATAATGATGGATTTGGAAGTCAACAATTGTTTACTGTACACCAACATAGCCAACCTAGGTGATCCTTGACTTCAGTAAAGCGTTCGACAGGGTCCCCCACAAGCGATTATTGAAGAAGATAGAACACTATGGCATCAAGGGGAATACATTGATGTAGATCCAGTCTTTTCTCACCGGGAGAACACAACAAGTATTGGTGGAGGGTCAGGCGTCGGATACAGTACCAATCATCAGCGGTGTACCACAAGGCTCAGTCATGGGACCTCTACTCTTCTTGATCTTTATCAATGATCTCCCAGACTGCGTCCAATCCAGCACACGCCTTTTTGCCGACGACTGCATCCTCTACCGCCAAATCACATCAGATGTAGATCAAGCCATACTGCAAGATGACCTCAACTCTTTAGCCACATGGGAAAAGACATGGGGCATGGAATTTCACCCCCAGAAGTGCAGTGTCTTGAGTGTCAGCAGATCTAAAAGCCCCAAGACCTTTATCTACCATCTGAAAGGCATTCCTCTTACTTTAGATAAAACAACGAAATACCTAGGCGTGGACATTCAATCTAACCTATCCTGGAGGCAACACATACTTAGAACATCGAAAAAGGCAAACAGTATGCTTGGATTTTTATGAAGAAACTTTTTTTTTTTATTCAATATAATACATACAATGTATACATGTATATGATCATACAACAAAGTGATTGTACAATGCAATAATGTTCAGACATGATATACAAGATATGCTAATATATATACTTTTTTTGGTTTCCCTAAGATTTAAAAAAAATAAATAATAATAATGAGTTGTGTTAAATGGGAAGAAAGCATACTGGACTTGTGTGTTTTGTTGTATATTCACAATGATTTTATAAGATTGAAAAAAAAAATACAAAAATATTTTAGAAAGATAAACTAACATTAGGGTGAAATGTATATAAGTGGACAAACATTATGAGAATTTAATCCGATTCCATTTTTGTTCAAAGATTTGTAATGTGTCATTACTGAGGGCTATTTCTTTCTCAATCTGGATTTTTACTTTAAGACTTTGGACAAAACAATTAAAATTTGGTACTTGTTTTTTGTACTTCATGTTAAAGATAAAATATTTCATCAATATAAGAATAAAATTCACAATATTATTACAGTCTATTGATTTCAATGAGTAAATTCCGAAACTTACATTTAAGAAAGATAGTTTAACGTTTAGTTGCTGTTGTTCAAGAAAAGATACTAATTGATTCCAAATAGGCTGGATGTGTTTGCACTCCCAAAAAAGATGTTCTATAGTTTCGATGTTTTCACCGCAGAAGTCACACAGATTTGAGTTAGATAATTTGCATTTAAAGAGATATTTATTTGTAGCTATAATTCTATGGATGTATTTATATTGAAAATTTCTCAGTGTGCTTTCAATAGTTGCTTTATATGGCATGGTAAATATGTGTTTCCAATTAAGTTCATGTTCTTCGAAAAGGACTTGCCATTTATTTTGGGTTTTGGAGTTTTCTGTAGGGTTTTTAATTTGTAGTGTGTAAAATATTTTATTCGTTTTGTTTTTTCTTCCAAGTATGTTTTCTACGAATGTTGTTTGAGTACATGGTGTATTATTTGTATTGATTTCAGATTTAATATGTATGGGTATGCTTTTGATTAGTGTGTAGTACTTCAGGAAATTATTTGAAGGTATTCCGTATATGTAGCATATATCATCAAAAGAGTAGAAATCCTTAATTCTGTAGTCATATAATTGGTCGACATATTTAATGCTTCGTTCAAACCAATCTTTATAGAAAAACGTCTTATTGTTTGAAGTTATGTCTTTATTGTTCCATAAAATAGTTTTACTGCTGGTTTTGGTTTCTAGGTTATGAGTGACATCACTCCATGCTTTTACGAAGAAACTTGCACAAGGCTACTGAATCGACTAAAACAAACGCCTATTACACCATGGTTCGATCAAATCTTGACTACTGCTCTTCCATTTGGAGTCCCTATCAGAAGGACATGATACATAAAGTTGAGATGGTTCAGCGTAGAGCAGCTCGCTTCGTCACCAATCGATACAGAAACACCAGTAGCGTCTCAGACATGCTTGACCATCTGCACTGGGAATCGCTTGAGACAAGGATAGCGAAAACTCAACTGGTTATGCTATATAAAGTCATCAACGATTTAGTCGATATACCAGCTTCGAAGTATTTGACACCAGTAACCTCCAGGACAAGAGCGGCAAACCACCATAATCTCCAATACAGGCAGTACTCTACATCTACAGACACTTTTAAGTACAGCTTCTTCCCACGGACTATACCGATGTGGAACAAACTACCAGCCAGCACCGCTGAGACTCCCTCCTTGGTATCCTTCAAGAGGGAGCTGTCGACCCAACCCATCTAGGGGATACCACTTTCCAGCTACTACTTTTCCAAATGACGAGGGGGAGCTGTGCCAGCGGGGTATCACTTGTACCCTGGCAGCGCTACGCAAGCTGGATCGGTCACTCTGATGGAGGGTAGTAGTTGGTATCTTATTTCTTTTATCATCTTTTACTTTTGCAACCTTACTTGACCGATGCTATATTTCCATTTCACACTTTTAATCTTTTTCTTGCGCACCGTTAAATCATTGTCAGTGATGACAGGATAACGTACCATGTAGATGTAGATTTTTTTCAAAATGATTATATTTCTATTATTGATCCACACTAGCTTGAGATTGGAAGATGACGAGATTTGCTCTTCTGATGATCTATTTGAGGTTTCAATATTGTTTTTTTGGTGATAAGAAGTAAGTGATACTCTATCGAGGAGTAAATGCTCTTAATGATTATAAAAGACACTCTGAATACTGTAGTGCAGCCTGCACTTAGAGTATTACTGGTTTGTAACCCAATGTAGGCAAAATAACAACACGTAAACATAACATAGATGCAAGACGTTTTTTTTAAATTACGCCTCAAACAGTAAGTTGTTTGTGTCTATATTTTTTTTTATAAATGTATGTGTACATTCCTTATTGACTAAATTAAGACTTATATCTTAACAATCGTAGTTTTATTAAAATAGTGTCTGTCTTGAAATGGTATAGTAATCCGGACATCACAAATGTCAATATGTTATTTCTTAAATTACAAATTCAATAAGATTTATTTCAATAATATGGAGATGCAAAATAAAATGTTTTGTATTGTTGAATTTATCAGAATATTTAAGGTTCAAATTGACGGCTAATATGGTATTGTACCATGTTTAGGATGGTACTAAATACATTTTAATTTTTTTAGGAAATCAACTTCACAATCATGCTCATAATAAAGCGTTCGTTGTTTTTTATTAATCAAACACATTTAGTGACATTCCCCAATTTCTCTGCAGTATTATATATTTATATATATAGAGTAACCTGGGCTTGTATCGGACACCCACAGGAACATTGCCGTGTTTTGTAGTGACGTCACGGTTTATTTCAGATAGCTTTTGTTTTTATTGTTAAACCATCATTGTCAGAGAAAGTACAATAACGTGTCCAATAATAACTGAGACATTAAACAAACCATTTACGCTTCAATATGTTTCGGTGCACTAGGGGTGGATCAGACACTTCCTGCCTTGTATCGGACATCAAAAAAGGGTTTATCGGACGACTATTTTATCAAGGGGTGATCCATTCTGTAGCAAGGGACTCCTCCGTCCAACCTTTTTGTTCAGTTGGTATGTCCATTTTGTACCGAAAGGATCGTCAGACACATTGAAAGCATTTACAGATTTACGTGTCTTGCTTTTTACGACGACCATTAGGTGGGACTTCGACCCAGCCGCATTGATACAGACTATTACTGTGATGGACTCGCGCAAATTCCCTCTGAAGAGAAACGATACAGGCAGTACTGTGAAGGCCTTAAAAAGGTTTTTTTAAATGCATGCGACCCTTCCGATAAAACATGCGGACCATAACAGCTTTTCAGTTATGTAGGTTGGTCAATATGGAATAGGTGTCCAATAAACCCCGGCAACAAAACTTTAATACAATTACTCCAGGGGATATTCAGACACTTATTTTTCAATATTTATGACCAGTGTTCTGCCGTGAATCTTTACTGTTGGGGACAAGGACCCTTTAGGGTTAAAAAAGTGGGGACAAAAGGNAAATTGTTGTGTATTTACATATTGTAAACCAATCAAACAACCATTTACAAATCGCAAATATTGTTTTGTTTATGAGGTAAACAACTACCAATAGAGTATAGTACAGCCGATACGTGAATTTAGGTTTTTCTTGCGTTGTCCGAAAAACCCCTTGTGTCCGATACAAGCCCAGGTTACTTTATATTAATTGAAAAATATCAACTTATTATATATTTATAAAATGGATTATGAAATAAATAGTTGCTTTAAATAATATCAGGTATTTCTAAACGCTAAAAAAACAGGTAACTATTCATTTTGATAATGATAATGATAAAAAGTTTAATCCATGAAAAATCAGTAATATTTGCAAAAGCGTTATGAATTAAATATACACTTTCAAGAGTTTGATATCAAAAGTTTCAAGCATATTTTAGAGGTATCGATACTTCCTTGACTGCCATTTTGGAATTATTGAAATTAAAGTGATGAACAAGTCCCTTTATTTCCCGCATAACATTTCCCCTGTCTTTTACAGTATGTCAAACATATTGTGTATTCAAATATTTTAGTGAGTAATTCCTTCCTGATATGTGATGGAAGTTCATAAATCTACAGTTTCCTGGATCAAGTCTTTTCTCACAGGGCTTTTCATCAGGAAATTGGGAAGAAGCCCTAGCCTTTCAAATTGGGAATCTCATGCGCGATAACTGCTCATTTTGGGAAGACCGTGTTTTTAAAAGTTTTTGAAACAGGGTCTTTTTCNTTTTGTTTTTCTTACAATTTGGGAAATTCTTCTATCAATTTTGGGAAAAAAATGACCTTATTTTCAATTGGGAAGGGGCCGAATTTCGGCTCCTGTTATATAAAGGTGAAAAGCCCTGTCTCATATAGGCAGATCGCAAACAGTTGTTCTGGAAGGAGAATACTCATAAGAAGTCCCTGTAACATCGGGCGGTCACAAGGCTCAGTACTTGGTCCCTTACTCTTTCTTTTATACATAAATGACCTTCCTTACTCTATCTCTTCTCAAGTTTGTTTGTTTGCAGATGACACTGCTGTATACTTGGCTATTAACAACTTGCAAGACTGCGCCTCTCTTCAAAATGATTTAGACAAATAAGTACATTGGGAAAACCTGTGGGACATGGAGTTCAACCCTAGTAAATGTGTAGTCCTTGTTATTTCAAAGAAAAAATATAAATTCATCTTCAATTACAGGCTACATGGACAAATCCTTGAAGTCGTAGACAGTGCTAAATATTTAGGTGTTTCCATTTTAGATGATCTTTCTTGGAACAAACATATTACCAACATTACAACAAATGCTAATAAATCTATTGGTTTCATCCGCAGGAATATACAGACTAAAAATGAAAACATAAGAGAAGTAGACTATAAGACCTTAGTAAGATCCCAGGTAGAATATGCGTCCTCTGTCTGGAGCCCACATACCAAATATAATAGTGACAAAATAGAAAAAGTACAACGTAGAGCAGTCCGCTGGGTGAAAAACAACTTCTCATTCTACAGCAGTGTTACCGGTATGCAGACTGCTGATGAACTTGGCTGGCAGATTTTGAAGGACCGACGTGACCTCTCCCGACTGACCATTTTTTACAAGATTGTGTATGGCTTGGTAGCCATTTCGCCGCCATCATATCTTGAGAGGCCTATGAGGATGACTTGTCATATGCACCCACTCTCATTCAGACAAGTCCATACATCAGCCAACTACTTTTATTATTCCTTCTTCCCTTACACCGTAGTTCTTTGGAACAGCCTACATGCCTCAGTTGTACAGCAGGCAGACCTAGAGGGGTTTAAGAATTGCCTTAGCCCCACACTACTCCCCAGTCGTCCCTGAATGCACAAAACAGTGTTTTTAAACAATTTTAACCTATAAATATGTTTCTTCTTGTTTAACACTATCACACTTTTATCTTCAACTCACTTTCGTGCTTTGAAGTCTCCCTGTCAGTGCTTTTAAACCTTTCATTCTTGCACTCAGACACGCGCACCTGCCAATAATACCTGCAAGGGGAGTTCCGGCAGTATTGAAAGATAGATAGATGTGTAGGTACCATGTAAACATATTGTTTGTTCCTTTATGAAACTAATAAGAACACTTTTATCATTTCACATATTTAAACATATGTTTGCACAATTGAACTTAAACTATTCTGTATGACAACTTTGTAATTTTCAATATAATTGCTTGGGTGAGCAATATGAACTATTTTGGGCCCAATTGCTTACGTTAAGAAATGATGTACTACATTTTAATCATTAATCAATTATTGCAAGCAGTTTATGATAGTTGTATATGAAATATGTTTCATAAGTTTATGAAACATCTCAAATGTTTGTTTTAAAATGATTGAGATACAGTTCTGTACTGCTAGAACCACCAACATCATCAGCTGAGAACCGCCTATCAACAAGTGTTTCGGCCCTTTAATCACAGGACACTCTCCAGGCGGCGGGCCCGCAGTGTTGATCAGACACTACGTGTTGGTGGTAGGCTTCCAGCTCCTCTCCTCTCTCTTCATCCACAACCAACTGGATGCCCTTTCTGCTGCTAGGCTCAGTTTGCCCACTGCTCTCTTCCTGTCTGCTCCTTTGATGCCCAAGGCACTGAACATTCTCCACAGCGACTGTGCTGGGAATCCTCTAGTGCCGATTTCCACAGGGTAGAGCCACACTCGCCATCCCTTCTCTCTGCACTGTTCTTGCAGGTATGTATACTTGGCCTTTTTCCGTTCGAAGGCCTCTTCACAACGAGATTCCCAAGGGACTGTCAGTTCAACCATGATCAGACACTTATCTTTATTGGACCACAACACAATGTCAGGCCTTAATGTTGTCTGGATAATGTTCGGGAACACTAGCTTTTGCTTCAGGTCAACAGACATTTCCCACTGATCAGATTCATCTAATACAGAACTGGTAGGCTGCAGTATTTTAGGCGCCTTTTGTCCTTCCTTCACGAACTGAATCATTTGGGGTTTCTTTCTGGGCCTCTTCTTGGTCCTCTCGCGTTCCAACTTGTCAGCGAGTTCCTGAAGAACACTGTCGTGTCTCCACCTGTAGCGTCCTTGGGTGAGGGCTGTGGTACACAATGACAGAATATGTTCCATGGTTCCTGTCTTGTCACACAATTGGCACTTGGGGTGGTCCTGTAGACCCCATCTGTGCAGGTTTGAGGGTGACGGTAGCAGGTCATAGACTGATCTGAGCAGGAACGCTATCCTCAGAGGTTCGTAGCTCCAAATATCAGCCCAGGTCAGTTTTCTTTCTGTCGTTGTCCACTTCGTCCACGCACCTTGGACACCCATAGCCACAGCTTTCGCTCTTCTGTCTTCTTCTTCTGCTGCTCTGACTTCATCTTGCACCATTCTCCTCCTTTCCATGTTTCCAGCAGAGCTCCATAATGTTACCTTGGAGCTGCCTAGCCCCTGTCTGCCTACAGCTGTGATGCCGACAATGTCTTTTTGCTGGAGTATTTTCTCGGCCTGTTCGACTGCTTGGCTTGCTGACCACTTTCTCCCTGTCCTAGTTTCAATCCCAGCATTTCGGATTGAACTGTCCTGCGATTGCTTGAGCGTCACTACCAGTCGTGTCTTCGCAACTTTGAACTCCTCCACTAGTGATGATAGCGGGAGTTGTAGCTGGTTGGATCGCCCATACAATCCGATGCTGGTAAAGCTTGGTGGTACTCCCAGCCATCGGCGCAGGTGTCTGCTGATCGTTCTCTCCAAGCATTCGACAGAGGATGTAGGTATTTCATATAGCATAAGGGGCCACATCAGTCTGGGGAGAAGTGCATTCTGGAAGAGCCATGCCTTGAACTTTCCTGGTAAAGCGGATTTGTCGATTTGTTTCAGCCCTTCCTGGAGCTGTGATCTGATGCGCTCTACGTTTGCTTTGTCACTAAGGCTCGAATCAAACCACTTGCCCAGGCACTTTATGGGACTGTCCATAATTGATGGGATGTCTTCGCCTTGGACTTGTAGGGTGAACCGTTTTGTGACTGATCCGCTCTTGATTACCAGACTTCTGGACTTCTTGGGTTTGAAATTCATTCTAGCCCAGGTGGCTGCCTCCTCCAATGCCTTCAGTACCCATCTTGCTTGTATGTGTGTCTGTGTTGTCACTGTCAGATCGTCCATGAAGCCTCTGTTTGTTGGCAGGTGTAACCCTGTAGATGTCTTTGGCCCGCGGGTTTCTTTGTTTGCAGGGTTGATTATGAGGTTCATGCCCATCACAAACAGGACAACTGAGATGGTACACCCGGTCACTATTCCCTTCTCCAGTCTCTGCCAAGATGTCATCTTTTCGCCAACCATGAAGCGCAGTTTCATTCCACTGAAGTACGCATTGATCATCCCTTGGATGTGTTTAGGGATATGGTAGTACTGGAGGGCTGATTCGATGAGCTTATGTGGAATAGATCCGTAGGCGTTTGCAAGGTCTAGCCATACTACAGTCAGGTCTGATTTGTTCACCTTTGCTTCTCTAATGAGCTGGCTGATTGCACTGGTATGCTCCACGCACCCTGAGAAGCCTGGCACTCCACCCTTCTGAACTGTCGTATCAATGTACCCATTTGTGGTAAGGTAGGTTGTCAGTCTTCTGGCTAAGATGGCGAAGAATATCTTGCCTTCCACGTTCAGCAAAGATATTGTTCTGAACTGGCTGATGTGTTTGGAGTTCTTCTCCTTTGGAGCAAATATACCTTCGGCATGTAGCCACTCATCAGGTATTATCCCCTTCCTCCAGATCACCTTAAGTAGGTTCCATAGTCTACGCAGCAGGAGAGGGCACATCTTGTAGACCTTGTANTTTTTACAATTATTAGTTTATATTGATTAAAATATCACGACTGGTATATTACATTACTTGAAAAAAGTTCATATTTTCAGTATATTTGGTAATAAAATTTTGCGATGTGAAATTGAAAATACATCGCAAAAATAGGTGACATAACGATATACACACTATAAATAACGCAAGTAGATTGATAATTTTATATGTAAAATATATAGGTACAATTCACTACGCATGCACAATTTGCATTCCTGGGTTTACCACGTGACGATGATGATCAATCAACTTGCGTTATTTATAGTTAATTGGTAGTTACATGGTAGACATACCCAGTAAAAATAAATAAATACAAAAATAAAGTAAAAATAAAAAAACTACTTTTTTCAAGTAGTGTTATATACCAGTGACAGTCGTGATATTTTAATCAATATAAACTAATAATTGTAAAAAAATACAGTATTTTAGAACTTTTATTTTTTCGTTATTCATGGTTTACAGTCCCTTTAACAGATTAGATGCACGTTAGTAAGATGATTTAAGATGAAAGTGTGTACTTGAAGAAGACCATTTGAACATCTGGGGAAAGAGAAGCTTTCAGAAATCTGTACAAGAGCATTTTGATAAAACTAAGAACTTAATGTAAATGTATGTGTACTGACTTTCTTTGTTATTAAATCATATTTTTTGTATTGTTAAAATTGTTTTCAGTGTTGGAGTTAATTTCCTTAAAGGAGTATTACTCACAAAGGCCAGGCCTGAAAATTTGAGTTCTCATATACTGTACTGTAGGTATAATGTTTAATTGAAACTAGGATATGATACACATTTGTCTTTAGGTCATTTGTTAGGTCATGACAAACATCACATCATACAGATGAAACATTTAGAATGTTGTTTGGAACAACTTTCAAGTTCTAGTCTAGACATACGTTTCGCAGTGTCTCTGTACACTTTTTTCAAATGCAGGCAAATTATATCTCCTTGCAATTGTCATTAATTGTTGTTTCAGATTGATTTTGTTTTGTATTTTGGATTAAAATTTTATGAGTGCAGTGGGCAAATAAAATTCATTATGTATCATGACGACTTATTTTTTTAGTCTTTTACACTCCAAATGAAACTGCTGGTACATGTGGATGGGAAAGTTGTGAGATCAATTCAATGTTTGTACAAATCAATCTTAAATAACTTTCATCTTAATTTAAGGCTTAAGTTGTGATGAGCCTGCCCAAGAAAAAGTTCAAGTCACAACAAGATTTTTTCTGATGTCCCTATGGATTATTTGTCATACAGCCCGGAACACTTTCTATTGCTTTAACTTATTTGACTTAAACTCTTTGCCTTTTTTAATTCACTAACATTTGTAAATGTCTGTTTCTTTCATAAGTATTCTTATAAAAATGATTGTATTCATCTTCATGACACTCTTATCATCTCAAAAATTAACTGATTTTTTTATTTGAGATCTTCAGCTGATGATATGGTTGTACAGACCATTACATATACAATTATCAGTATGTAAAATTGTCTCCCTAACATGTGTGTGTACCAGTAACATTATTAGTGTATTTACACTGAAAACTGTTGTTTTCTTTGACGCTTTTGAGTATATAGTTTTATTCTTGTTATTTATCAGAAATTCTTGTTTTTGAAGACCACATTTCATTTAATTGTTTTTGTATTCCAGAAAAGCGTTATCTTGGTGCTTTTTGACTGGCTGACTGTGTATTAATATTATGCACAAAAGACAGTATTCAGACAACATTGGGAGACTCAGGACCACAGCAGTTTGTGCTGTAAGTAACTTGATTTTAACACAACATTTTCAAAGCTTTTGTCTTATTTAAAAGGGGTGCATATAGACTTCTCCTTGTCTGTCTTTCCGTCGGATTTTTGTGCTGTTTTAACTGGAAAAGCATTGCTGCTGGCATGATGAAATTTGACAGGAAAACACATTAAACAGCGGATCATCTTGCACACCTTGTAGATCAGTCCATTTTAGTTTTGATGTTAGCGGAATGTTGAAACAAAAGTTTAATATGGAGGCATCTGTAACCTACACACATTTTGTGTTGTTGATCAATTATGTCTCAATCTCTGGAAACTTCCCCTCTCTGTTTGAAGCATTAAGACAATAGTCCAGTCACATCTTCACTCCAATTATATAGCTAATGCCTAAGTTGTATATTTTCTTATATTAAGCATTTAAAAGACATCATTGTCAATTTTTGTGCATGTACACTATGAATACTCAGGTAAAAAAGGCACCTCAAACCATGATGCTTGCTCAAAAAGGATTCAGCACCTTGTGGGGTTTGCAGTTATTTTGTGTGAAATGGTCTCCACGGAATCACTTACACATTGATTGTATTTTTTTTGCACTGAATCAAAGTGAGCTTTCTATTTGAATGATTCAGGCAAACTTCAAGTGATGAGAAGTTCATGATAGCAAATGATGTATAAAAGGAATTGTATTGTCAAATACATGTACGCAAATTTATAAATATATGTCTGGTAAATTATAACTCTGTGTTGGGTGTTTTTTTCAGAATTGTGGCTGCTCCTGTGATGGGAAAATCGTGGGAGATGCAAGGTAGACTATGGGCCAAAAATCAGTAGAAACTAGATGCATAATTCAGGCTTGAAACCAAACATCTTTTAGTGTTTGTTATATTTGTATTAAATTTTCCCCGTTCCAAACCTAAAAAATTATAAATTTTTCCCAAATGACTGCCTGAAATTCCAGCAGGTCAAATGATGTTTCTTGTTTCTGTTCCCAGTCACAGCCTGGATCTTCAGCACCAGATTGAGGAGCTGATGAGCCGACTGCGACAGAGTCAAGTCAACATGGCCAACATGCAGACCGACTATGATGACCGTCTGCAAAAAGCAAACTACGAACTGCTCAAGCTACGGGAAGAGTTTGTGAAACTGAGAGACCGATACGAAAGGCAGGGTGTTTGTTATTTTAAAAAAAAACTTGTTGTTTGTACTTCCTGACTTCACAGGGCTTCCCCTGACTCAAAATTGCCTAAATCCAAATTGGCCTTGCTAGAGCAAAATTGTTCAAATTTTGTCTATTGAATGCGGTTCTATGAAGAAAAACTTGTAGAAAAATTAAATGTTTTTAGCCAAAAGGGCTTATTTGGCCAATATCAGAGTAAGCCCTGCCCTAGAATTGGAAGTTTTGTTTGTATTACTTATGTATGTGTTATCATGGCCAAGTTTGAAACTGGGTCATGTTGGGTCGAAATCTAGGTCAATTTGAAGATAAAGCATGTTAACTCTTTAGAGGTCATATTATTCCCCTGAACATTTGATCAGAACAATTAACTCAAGTGTCCATTTAATAAAATTCCCTAATTACACGTTTCATTAACTCAGGAGATTTACATGTAATGGCCATTTTGGGTCCTGTTGTTGTTTTTTTTTAAAAAGGTTTTTTAAAATGCTGGTACAAATTCTTATGTCATATTATGAAGTACTCTGTTTTAGGTTGATGGAAAGTCACAAAAGAATGCAGAAAATCAACAATAATTTGGAAAATAAAATATTGAATACGGTGAGTGTATATATATATGGATAATGATGTGTACAAGAAACAGAATACATGTATTTTAAGTGTACTAAAAAATATATTATCAGCCCCCCCCCCCTG
>VMBQ01005367.1:2873-80359 GCA_007657795.1 Dreissena rostriformis | reverse complement strand
TTCAATATTGCAAAAGTTATGGCCAATGTTAAACTTTTCGGAAGGACGCACAGACTGACAGACAGAATGACGGACAGTTCAAATGATATATGCCGCCCTACCGGGGGCATAAAAAAGCTTATTCAATGTCGTTTTTTTTCAAAATGCAGATATCAGTGTTCTTGGCGTTTCTAAATCAATGGGCGTGTACATTTGAATCGCATTACACATTTAAAAATATTCTACGCGCTATTATTGATTTCAATTATACATACATTAGTTCGACGTTATATGTTATTGTGTATTGTTTACTAAACGGACGTCGTACACCGCAATTTAGGCAATAGTGTCGGCGTTTCAAAAACTAAAGATCACGCTTATCTGTATTTAAATGCGCATACGTATTTAAATGGGCGTAATTTATACTTATTTATTAACTCTCGGATAAAATTGTATGAAGTACTGGTGAGCTCAACATAAAGCGTTCTTTAAATCGATTAAAAAATCGGAAATAGAATGCCCGTATGCACACAATCGCATGCCGCTGCTCAAGATTGTTAATGCTTGTTCATNAGATAAACATTCTGACCATATTGCATTAAGATCAGATGAAAACTATGACTTCTATTGTCTACACAATTTTTGTCTATGATTTGACCTAGTCACCTAGTTTCTGACCCCAGATTACCCAAATACAATCCCAATCCAGATGTCACCAAGAGAAACATTCTGACAAAGTTTCATAAAGATCTGATGGAAACTGTGACCTCTATTGTCTACACAAGGATTTCTATGATTTCACCTAGTGACATAGTTTTTCACCCCAGATGACCCAAATACAATCCCAACCCAGATTTCATCAAGACTAACATTCTGGCAAAATTTTATTAAGAGTGGATGAGAACTGTGACCTCTACTGTCTACACAAGTTTGTTTATAAACTTTGAACTAGTGACAAAGTTTTTGACCCTAGACGACCCAAATTCGATTCCAACCCAGATTTTAACAATATAAATAAGTGAAACTCCAGCTGCTGGAGTAAGACAAACATTCTGACCATATTTCATTAATATCTGATGAAAAACTGTGACCTCAATTGTCTACGCACGATTTTATGCTTTGACCTGGTGACCTAGTTTCTGACCCCAAATGACCTTAATACAATCCCAATCCAGATTTTATCAAGATAAACATTCTAACCAAATTTCATAAAGATTAGTTGAAAATTGTGACCTCTATTGCCTACACAGGGTTTTTCTATTATTTGACCTAGTGACCTAGTTTTTGACCCCATATGACCCAAATACAATCCCAACCCAGATCTCATCAAGATTAACATTCTGACTAAATTTCATAAAGATTGGATGAAAACTGTGACCTCTTTTGTCTACACAAGCTTTTTCTGTTATTTGACCTTGTGACCTAGTGTTTGACCCCAGATGACCCAAATACAACCTAACCCAGATTTCATCAAGATAAATATTCTGACCAAATTTCATAAAGATTAGATGAAAACTGTGACCTCTATTGTCTACACAAGGTTTTTCTATTATTTGACCTAGTGACCTAGTTTTTGACCCCAGATGACCCAAATACAAACTCAACCCAGATTTTATCAACAAAAACATTCTGACCAAATTTCATATACATTGGATGAAAACTGTGACCTCTTCTGTCTACACAAACAAATTGTTGACGCACGCACGCACGATGGACATCACACGATCACATAAGCTCACCATGTTACTTCGTGACAGGTGAGTTAAAAATTACAAGCCTCAAACATGGAAATCATTTTGTTGTTTTTTCATCATGTTTTGCATTCAAAGGATTCTGTAAGATGAATTTTGTGGATTATAACTGCTTCAGACTTGTGGAAATATGTATTGATTTATTCATTAGCAAATACATTGATATATTGGATTATATTCTTATTTAGTAAGTTTACATGTCTCCTCCAGTTGATAGTTGTCATTCTAAATTGAGCAAAAGAAGTCTCTTATCTCTAAAATTCACAGATAAAATGCAAAATACATTTATTTTAACTCTATAAGCTTATTTTACAGTGAGAAGAAAATTCTACACTAATCATAATGCATTAAAATTGCAGAAAAAAATAGTGTCTATACTGCAAGCATTCCATGAAGGAATAATTTCAAATAAAACAGTTATATGTTTGTTTAAATAATAACATGGCTGTGCTGTGTTTTGGAACCGTGCTGTGTTCATCTTGCTGCACAGTCAGATTTCGAGTCCGACTTGGACATGACAAATGTCCTTGTTTTGTATATGATTTCATCATTCATTAAATAGAACTAGACTTAGTATCGATGTTTTCATTGTCGTTTTGTTGAAACAAATTAAATTATTCAGGTAACAGTGAAATTTAATCAACAAAAATGGTGGTCCACTGAATTGTTGATCGATCCAGTTGATTTTGCTAGCTTTGTGGACCGACGGTCCACTGCATTAATATTTTATTCTTCTAGACTGGTATGATCACTCAAGGAATTGCTGACTTTTTTTAAGAACTAGTTTCATTACACAAAACCTTAATTCTTTTACCAATCAACATCATTTTTTACTTTTGAATATTACTTCTATAACAATTTATCAAAAACAAAAAAATGCTGGCAAATAATAAAATAAATTGAGTTTTTTTCACCCAAATATTTACCATTAATGAAACACATTTTAATTCCATAAATGTTATTTTAAAACACAGTCAATATCTTTTAAGAAAAAACTTACAAGTAACAAATAAGAATATTATATGAGCAAATACAAATCTTATAAATACAATTTCTTCAAATAGTGTTCTATCGCGACAAAAATATATTTTTAGAATATAATATGGCTCTATTTTTCCACACAAAAAATAAAATAAAAAATAATCATAAAATGCCCAAGAAAAGATATCATGATAAATATACATAAATTAAAAAAACAAGCATTTACTCCTGATCCAACCTCCGGCTAACTTAAAGGTCAATTTTAACACTTTTGGAAACTTTATAATATTAAAGATAATTGTTTGAGATGCGGAATAAAACTATTTGCAACAATTAGACGTTACGCCTTATGCCATGAATCACCAGGTAACTCGTCCAATAACGCGCCGTTTTCTAAAAGTTGGACTGACTTACCTCCCTTGCTGTGACGTCAGACATGAATATCCGCTATTTTTAACATGCGTTATTTATGCCGAGACGATCAACTTCATTGCTATTATATCACTACTTTTATGTAAAATTATGGACTTTTTTGACGAATCTGATCACGATGAAGATGAACTGCATGAAATTAGACCGTATATGTACAGTACACGCCATTTTATCGATTTAAAAAATCCCGATTATACCAGACTCCTTTTCCCAAAATGGCTGGAAAAAGCCCTGAAATGTTCGTTATTAGATTTTTCAAAATCAATCCAAATTATTGTGTTCTTTCTTTGTAAATAAATGCAAGTGAACGAAATCGTATTATTATAACACATAACTTAGTTTATAACAATAATAATAATCATTTGCACCCATCGATGTAATTACACTTATGCATAGTGCAAATGTAAAATTCAATAAAAACTTCACACGACAGAAAACACACTACCGTATTTTTCGGGTAAAAGACGCGACTTTTTTTCCCAAATGTTCTTATTTATAGACAAAAATGAAAAACAGAATATCCTTAGCTTTTGCCAAAAATGCGCGAGTGATAATCATTGGCGGTAATTTTATTGCCTCTTAATGACCCATCTGTCACAAGCACTCGATAATTTAATTGGTTTATTGCAGTTTTATGACTTTGTTATGCCTACCACACTAATCCTTTTTTGTAGCCCCCCGCGTTAAAATCGTTGTCAGTTTCTTAAGAGATTGATGATAGCAACCGGGTGTAATCTCCTGGAAATCGTGCTTTTCACGCATTATATTATCAAAATATTGCTTCGACACGGAAAGCGTTTTAACAAATTAATATTGAATTCATTACAAATTTAATACAAATATAAGTGTTTTGTTGAATTTCCCTAAAAAGAATATCAATGTGTAATCCGAAAACACACTTCTCATTGTTTTATGTTAACGCGACGTTTACAAAATCTAGCGTCAAAAACGCAGTCCTCACGAATATTTCGTGTTTATCCTTCGTTCCTTTGGCGCGAAAATTATGCGGTTATGTACAACATCTCGCTAAACGCATGGAAAGAGTGCGTGTATTAATTTGTGAAAAAAACTTGGTAGCGCAGAGAACTTTTAGATATGTTGATTTCGTTTAAAAGTTTCGTTGGTCTTTTAATTAAACACAATTTTATCACGAATAATATGAAATGGAAATTTCCCTTTTAATTAATTTCAAAACAAACACAGCGTATCTTTTTCGTTACGGTCTATATTATGTGGTACACTTATAAGATTAATAAGACAATGAGGAGTGATTATTGCGTGATGTTTATGCCTTTCTCAGTTTGAAGCCATGGCGAACCCGTAATTGACTGTAATAATTGCATCATAATTATATGTCTACATGTCGAATTTTATATTGAAACATTAGGCGGTGCCCATTGTGATTTATCGGCATTTTCGTTCATTTCAGACTCCATGCAGTTCTCAGATCATAATCTCTGTTATTTATTAATCGAACTTGGTAGTTTCTGAACACTTATGCTACTGAAAATAGCCATCTGGATTGTGTTTTATGGCCCAAACAAGCACACAGTGGCTTCGATCCGTGTTTTTGATCCCTAAATGTAAGGTAAGCACGTGCACTATTAAATAGTATGCTGGTCAGTACAAATGTTCTACCGAAAACCGTCGACTGCGTCTTTGTTCTTTTGCCAAATCAAGCCCTGAACATCCAATATCCTGTGTATTACGAAACACAAACTTTAGATAAGCACGTGTCGTCCGTCAAAACAATAATTGTATAGGTCAGTTAACATATCGAAGTAGCTCTCACAGTGAATTCCCATATATACGATCTCGGAAACGAGACTTTAAAATAACGATATTTATTTTCAAACGAATTTCTAAAAACAAATGAGAATCAACCAACAAACACCATACACAGACGACACAAACTATAAATAATTTTGACAATTTAAATAAAAACAAATGTTTAAATACAAAAAGTGACTTGTACATGTTATGATATCTAAATATGAATTAAGTGGTTTATTGGTCGTTGCAAAAGAATACGAATTATACACNCGTATTATCAGCCAAAGGCCGCACAGATAACCATTTCCCTATCATTGTGCTTAACAAGTGAAAAAAAAATCGCGAAAATATTAATAAAAACAGACAAATAAAAACCCGAATTCTGAACTATCGCTTATCTTCTTAGCGCACGCGAAAATGCTTGTTCATGTGTGACGTCACACAGCAGGGGAGAACAGGGGAGATAAGCGAATCAACGCTTTGCGAGTTACGATCATAAAAGTCAACAAAATCATCCTTTTTGTGTTAAACACAACATTAAAACATTATTTACCCGATAATTTAATCATATTTCAATGTAAATAGCATTAAATATATTGACTTTGGATTTTCTCTGAAATTGACCTTTAAACACTCCACAGCTCGGGTAACCAACCGACAACATCACGCCAGTACGTAAGGATGGCCTGAGCAACTTTGCAAGGTTAAGTGTACGTACCATTTGTTAGTGCTGCGACTGGTTGTTCCGTCTCTCCAAGTTTCCGTGACACTGTGATCTGAGTCTCCTGAAGTTGGCGTTCCTTCTCCGCAAACAATTTCTGAAGATCCCTCTCCTTTTCTTTTGTACGAGCCTAAAACATGCATCAACTGAACATCATAACGCTTGATTTTAACGTGTTATACCTGAATTTTCGTACATTTCACTTTCTAGCAAATTAATATTTCAATCCAGCATTTCAATTATTACACCAGATATTGTTAATATTATCAAGTTATCCTTTAATTCTCTAAAACTCTTAACAACCGGCATATAGCATAAGACATAGTTTTATTACACAATATGAAACATTTTTCCAATGAATAAAACAGCCACCTTACCTATTTGTATGTTCAAACATACTGTATATTCAATTACAATAAAACAGCACTGTCCGATTACAAACAAGTCTAAACAGATGCTTGGCCGGGATAAGCGCAATTAAGACCATAAAGAAACAATCAAGCTTGTCACCATCTCGGCTGATCAATGTCACTAAAGAGCATTGATTTTAAATCCCACCCCTCCCCTGGACTCATACTTTTCATTTCTCGACTGGTTCACAATAAATCAGTCAACCATGACAGGTCCAATGTTTGACTGTATCAAAAACTTAACACCATATGGATGTATTTGATATCATTATTCTTGTCAGCGGCTCAATCGAGTAAAGTCTTTTGCTTTGACAAATGAGTAGTATACAGCCAGCTGGTTGAGAGTCTGTTTCAATAAGCAATACGCCTATTATAGACAGAGCCTGAAGGTCCATTGGACAGGTCGCAAATCCAAATGCATGAATTCATGAGTCAAAGTAGCTTCTCTTTGTTGTAGTTCATAACTGACTGACAAACAACTGGGCATTATTGTCTGGCATGATATGTATCAAATAAATTATATGTATGAGCCTCACCCTTGGAAAACAGGGTATAATGCATGTGCATAAAGTGTTGTCCCAGATAAGCATGTGCAATATGCACAGGCTGATCAGGGACGACACTTTCCGCCTAAACTGGATTTTCGCTAAGAAGAGACTTTCTTTAAATGAAAAAGCACTAAGTTTCGTCCCTGATTAGCCTGTGAGGACTGCACAGGCTAATCTCAGGGACAGCACTTTACGCACATGAATTTACCCTTGTTTTCCCAGAGGCTCAAATACATTTGAAGGAGAGAATCATACAATGGTACTTGTTTTGGTGTATTTGTCGCAATAGTTTGAACATAAACAAATATTATCAATTGTATTCAATAAAATACAACAAAACTACACGGACAATTTTAGTACTTTTTATACCAATATTATAATGAAACAAAGAGGACTGTACAACATGCATAAAAGGTAATGGGAAGCATCTTCATAATTGGGGTACATAAAGGTGTTTAATTAATGTTGCGTTCTTCTCACATCAAGTTTAAAACGCCTTATTGACACTCTTTATTTCACTACACTGAAAAGAAACATTTGTTTCTGCATTGCTGATTTTTTTTACAGAATACAATAATTCTATCATTTTTCAAGGCGTCACAGCAGTTACCTGGGGCAGAAAAAAAAAATAACTGTTAAATATGGGAGCAATTAGCGAACGCTGAATAAATAACCAAACACAATCACTGCGCAACTTAACCCTTCACAGCCCCTGGTACATCAGCACGGCCATTTATTTTGATCAAACACCGCGTTGGCCGGGATGCTTTTACCACTGCATTGTGTGATTGAGCTACTCATCTTGTGGGGTCAGTTAGGAGGCCTCAACTGCCTCGTAATCGTTGCTAGCATGTCAACCACTCTTAGAATTGTGGTCACCGTCAGAATTGTTGACATGGTCATATTGAAGGCTGTCTATTGGTTTTTAAGAATTGGTTGTGTATCGGGTTTCCTTGATTTAAATCTTTCCAGTTTCAATTTTATTCTGAGGAGCAGTTATCATCACAATTACCATTTTCTTGTTTTTATTATCTAAATAGGTGTTTTAGTTTGTGGAAAGGTTTATGTCAGCTTATAATGTATTGTTTCTGGTTTCTGGTGATTCTTCAATATCACTCAAATCAACACATCCGTCAACACTGGATTTGTTAAAAGTACTCTCTATATTGCCGATATTAACATCAGCAGCAGAAATATCAAACTTCATCATTTTCAACTCAAAACAACTACCAAGACCAACACTACCATAGTTTACCACGGCTACACACAACCGTAGTTTATCTTGGATACACACTACTATAGTTTACCTCTGCTATTGCCTCAATGTGATCCTCCATCTCTTTCAGACGTTCTCGGAGCTGCTCGATTGTCTCTGAAACAAAAAGTGGCATTATAAAACACCATCATTTTATTGCTTATTTCATTTCAAACTTTTTATTTCACATCCAAACAAAAATGAAACGATCAAAATACCTTACCACCAAAATTAAATATTATTTAAAAATTATTGTACATCCAAATAAAAGCTTAATAACATGAACACTGCAAAGCATATGAACAATGAACAGTATTAATGACACACTTCTTATGTCATCTTAAAAAAAACACGAAATATTAAAAAACTTCCTATCATAATTTTATATATTTAAGAACTATTTTTCATTAGCAATAAGGATTAAAGACATAAATAAACAAGAGATGTGTTTGTCAGAAACACAATGCCCCCTACTGCGCCGCTTTGAAATAAAATTTCCATATATCATAAGGCAGGAATAGAAATTATCTCCCATTAAAGATTGTTACTTCCCTGCGATTTTGTTTTTTTGACTTTTGACCTTGAAGGATGATATTGACCATGACCTTTCACCACTCAAAATGTGCAGCTCCATGAGATTCACATGCATGCCAAATATTAAGTTGCTATCTTCAATTTTGCAAAAGTTATAGCCAATGTTAAAGTTTTAGGACGGACACACAGACTGACAGACGGACTGACAGTTCAACTGCTATATGTCACCCTACCGGGGGCATAACATAATATTTCATTATTAATGAAATCCCTGCCAATTTCAGCACTATGAATAAGGCATTGATAAAATCCATAGCAAACAATCTGCGACACTGATACGCTCGTGTGCATGTAGAAACCTTTTGGTCACTTTATCTGTGAACAATACTTGCATCTGTTCCGTTATAAATTTCCCTGATCAATATCAAATGTGCCTAAAAATCAATTGGATATAGGCTCAGATATTGTATATATATATTATCACAACCCAGATATAATTGCATGGTCTTATATTGAACTTAACTGGAAGCTCTAAGACAGGATTTCTGTGCTTTTTAATCTTTCTAAGTGTCCAATAGCAAATCACGATGATAAGCTCTGATCATTTTTAAAATAAAATGTTAACAAAATGACTGTATTGTCATTTAATATTATCACACTAATTCATTGCGGATCAAATTAAAGGTAATACTTTAGACCTGCTGTACAGCACATTTTATGAACAGTATTGATCAAAGTGCATCTGAAGTCATCCTTACTAAGGGTAAATCAAGTCATTCTCCATTGCCATCCAATGTTCCAACTTGCAATAAAGACATTTGGTAAAAAGGCGAGAAACACATGCTCTGTGTCAACTGAGGTGTTTGTACCTCTGAGGCATTACTCATTGATTTCCGATGGCAGACTAATGTCGATAACATTAGTGAGACTATTAAGAGACACTACGAAATGTAGTTGACAATTGTTTTTATTATTGAGATTAGATAATTTGAATTCTTTCACTTTCGGCATGGATCATCCAATTTGAAAAAAAATGACAGCATTACTTAAATGACAACAAATCAATACAGACCTGTGGAAATATGTATTGATTTATTCACAAGCAAATACATTGATATATTGGATTATATTTTTATATAATAAGTTTACATGTCTCCTCCAGTTGATAGTTGTCATTCTAAATTGAGCAAAAGAAGTCACTTCTCTCTAAAATTCGCAGATAAAATGCAAAATACATTTATTTGAACTCTTTAAGCTTATTTTACAGTGAGAAGAAAATTCTACAACAATCATAATGCATTAAAATTGCAGAAAAAAATTAGTGTCAATACTGCAAGCATTCCATGAAGGAATGATTTCAAATAAAACAGTTAGATATTTGTTTAAATAATAACATGGCTGTGCTGTGTTTTGGAACCTTGCTGTCTTCATCTTGCTGCACAGTCAGATTTTTGAGTCCGACTTGGACATGACAAATGTCCTTGTTTTGTATATGATTTCATCATTTATTTAATAGAACTAGACTCAGTATCGATGTTTTCATTGTTGTTTTGTTGAAAAAAAATAATTAAAATTACAGTGTAATTTAATCAACAAAAATGGTGGTCCACTGAATTGTTGATCGATCCAGTTGATTTTGCTAGCTTTGTGGACCGACGGTCCACTGATTTTAATATTTTATTCTTCTAGACTGGTATGATCACTTAAGGAATTGCAGATTTGTTTTTAAGAACTATTTTTCGTTACACAAAACCTAAATTCTTTTACCAATCAACATCATTTTTTACTTTTGAATATTACTTCTATAACAATTTATCGAAAACAAAAAGATGCTGGCAAATAGTAAAATTAATTTAGTTTTTTCACCCAAATATTAACCATTAATGAAACACATTTTTAATTCGATAAATGTTATTTTTAAACACAGTTAATATCTTTTAAGAAAAAACTGACAAGTAACAAATAAGAATATTATATGAGCAAATACAAATCTTACAAATAAAATGTCCTAAAATATTGTTCTATCGCGGCAAAAATATATTTTTAGAATATAATATGGCTCTATTTTTCCAAAAAAAAAATAAATCATAAAATGCCCAAGAAAAGATATCATGATAAATATACATAAATTAAAAAAAAATGCATTTACTCCTGATCCAACCTCCGGCTAACTTAAACACTTCACAGCTCGGGTAACCAACCGACAACATCACGCAATAAGTACGTAAGGATGGCCTGAGCAACTTTGCAAGGTTAAATGTACGTACTATTTGTTAGTGCTGCGACTGGTTGTTCCGTCTCTCCAAGTTTCCGTGACAATGTGATCTGAGTCTCATGAAGTTGGCGTTCCTTCTCCGCAAACAATTTCTGAAGATCCNTTATTTCAAAGTTTATTCGGTATTTGATTCAAGGCCACCGGCCCATAACAAAATGAATATATACAGACTTGAATATAAGCATATATGTACATACATTAATAATTGTTATCTGACAGAGTCGGAACAAAAAAAAAACAATAAACAGTTTTATATATAACTAAACAATGGTTCAAATGCAAACAAAGTGGTTACAAAGTTGACATACAACGATGGGTGTACTTGATCATAAGTATTACTTATCTTCAGTATATTAATACTATCTTCTCATTATATTATTTATCAGCTTACAAACAGCTAGAATTTCATAATTTCTTCCAGAGTTTAGTAAATTGTAAAATCTACCAACTGTAAAATGATTAAGTTGTATATTAGGCAAATAGAATGAGCGTATATCTGAGTACTTTTTACAGTCAAATAAAACATGATATTTGACCTAGTGACCTAGTGTTTGACCCCAGATGACCCAAATACAATCCCAACCCATATTTCATCAAGATAAATATTCTGACCAAATTTCATAAAGATTAGATGAAAACTGTGACCTCTATTGTCTACACAAGGTTTTTTTATTATTTGACCTAGTGACCTAGTTTTTGACCCCAGATTACCCAAATACAATCCCAACCCAGATTTTATCAACAAAAACATTCTGGCCAAATTTCATAAAGATTGGATGAAAACTGTGACCTCTTCTGTCTACACAAACAAATTGTTGACGCACGCACGCACGACGGACATCACACGATCACTTAAGCTCACCATGTTACTTCGTGACAGGTGAGCTAAAAATAACAAGCCCCAAACATGGAAATCATGTTGTTGTTTTTTTCATAATGTTTTGCATTCAAAGGATTCTGTAAGATGAATTTTGTGGATTATTACTGCTTCAGACTTGTGGAAATATGTATTGATTTATTCACAAGCAAATACATTGATATATTGGATAATATTCTTATTAAGTAAGTTTACATGTCTCCTCCAGTTGATAGTTGTCATTCTAAATTGAGCAAAAGAAGTCACTTATCTCTAAAATTCACAGATAAAATGCAAAATACATTTATTTTAACTCTTTAAGCTTATTTTACAGTGAGAAGAAAATTCTACAATAATCATAATGCATTAAAACTGCAGAAAAAAATAGTGTCTATACTGCAAGCATTCCATGAAGAAATAATTTCAAATAAAACAGTTATATGTTTGTTTAAATAATAACATGGCTGTGCTGTGTTTTGGAACCGTGCTGTCTTCATCTTGCTGCACAGTCAGATTTTGAGTCCGACTTGGACATGACAAATGTCCTTGTTTTGTACATGATTTCATCATTCATTAAATAGAACTAGACTCAGTATCGATGTTTGCATTGTTGTTTTGTTGAATTTTTTTTACAGATTACAGTGAAATTTAATCAACAAAAATGGTGGTCCACTGAATTGTTGATCGATCCAGTTGATTTTGCTAGCTTTGTGGACCGACGGACCACTGCATTAATATTTTATTCTTCTAGACTGGTATGATCACTTAAGGAATTGCTGATTTTTTTTAAGAACTATTTTTCGTTACACAAAACCTAAATTCTTTTACCAATCAACATCATTTTTTTACTTTTGAATATTACTTCTATAACAATTTATCGAAAACAAAATAATGCTGTCAAATAATAAAATTAATTTAGTTTTTTCACCCAAATATTAACCATTAATGAATTTTTTAATTCCATAAATGTTATTTTAAAACACAGTTAATATCTTTTAAGAAAAAACTTACACTCCTGAAGTTGGCGTTCCTTCTCCGCAAACGATTTCTGAAGATCCTTCTCCTTTTTTTTGCATGAGCCTAAAACATGCATCAACTGAACATCATTGATTTTAACGTGTTATACCTGAATTTTCGTACATTTCACTTTCTAGCAAATCATTATTTCATTCCAGCATTTCAATTATTACACCAGATATTTTTAATATTATCAAGTTATCCTTTAATTCTCTAAACCTCTTAACAACCGGCATATAACATAAGACGTAGTTTTATTACACAATATGAAACATTTTTCCAATTAATAAAACAGCCACCTTACCTATTTGTATGTTCAAACACATTGTATATTCAATTACAATAAAACAACACTGTCTGATTACAAACAAGTCTAAACAGATGCTTGGCCGGATAAGCGCAATTAAGACCATACAGAAACAATCAAGCTTGTCACCATCTCGGCTGATCAATGTCACTAAAGAGCATTGATTTTAAATCCCACTCCTCCCCTGGACGCATACTTTTCATTTCTTGACTGGTTCACAATAAATCAGTCAACTATGACTGGTCCAATGTTTGACTGTATCAAAAACTTAACACCATATAGATGTATTCGATGTCATATTTTTGTCAGCGGCTCAATCGAGTGAAGTCTTTTGCTTTGACAAATGAGTAGTATACAGCCAGTTGGTTGAGAGTGTGTTTCAATAAGCAATACGCCTATTATAGATATGAGCCTGAAGGTCCATTGGGCAGGTCGCAAATCCAAATGCATGAATTCATGTGTCAAAGTAGCTTCCCTTTGTTGTAGTTCATAACTGACTGACAAACAACTGGGCATTATTGTCTGGCATGATATGTATCAAATAAATTATATGTATGAGCCTCGTCCTTGGAAAACAGGGAATAATGCATGTGCATTAAGTGTTGTCCCAGATAATCCTTGCAATCTGTACAGGCTAATCAGGGACGACACTTTCCGCCTAAACTGGATTTTCGCTAAGAAGAGACTTTCTTTAAATGAAAGAGACCATTTAAGCAGAAAGTTTCGTCCCTGATTAGCCTGTGAGGACTGCACAGGCTAATCTCAGGAACAGCACTTAACGCACATGCATTAACCCTTGTTTTCCCAGAGGCTCATATACATTTGAAGGAGAGAATCCTACAGTGGTACTTGTTTTTGGTGTATCTGTCGCAATACTTTGAACATAAACACATGTTATCAATTGTATTCAATAAAATACAACAAAACTACACGGACAACTTTAGTACTTTTTATACCAATATTATTATGAAACAAAGTGGACTTAACAACATGCATAAAAGGTAATAGGAAGCATCTTCGTAATTGGGGTACATTAAGGTGGTCACCGTTACCAGGCAAAGTAAGGAATATCGTTGCCAAATTTACTTTTTTTCAAAGATAGGGAAATGNCCCTCGGACTTGCTGATGGAAACGGAGGTCCTGTGGTCCCTCTGAGGGGGCATAGGGGCCGCTGAAAGGGAACGGAACACGTCAGGTGTGTATGTTTGTTTATCTGTGTGTTACGTTTTGTTTTTTTTTGCTGTTCACAGTATTTCAGTTATATGGATATGGTCACTTAACCTATCAAAACTTTTATTGGGCAAGATTAGTATTAGTAAGTTGTTTACAAGTAGATCTACTAAGTTCACCAAATAAGCTATCACTCCGCCCACTTTAGCTTTCTTACATAAAATGCAAATCCCCTTACTCCAACACTTTTGGTTTTGTTAATTGTCAGACCATGTGACCGCAATAAATTGTATTTGACTGTTTGATCTGTTCGTATGATTGACAGCTGCTGACTGGTCAATTTAGTGATGACCATTTTTATTGCAATTACTGGCATTTAGCTTTGAACTCCTACAGACCGGACAGGTTTATAAATTACAGTTTTTGTAAACCAGATATTAACATTCGTAAAGTGGTTGAAAAGGATATGAAACAAGAGCTGTCTCCGATGGATTACACATGCCTCCGAAGATGCTCTGATAATTGGAAGATGCTTTGATGGAAACATTAGGTCAAAACAGGATATTTGTCGGTTATTTATGATATCAGTACCATTACAAATGGGTTATATATTTGGCAAATATTTTACAATTGACCCCTATATGTGATATTGACATGTGAGCTACACATATCATCTTTTTGACTAGTTATCTACTATTGAGAATGAATTTGATAGCAACAATAGAAACTGTATCACTGAAGATTGATGAAGATCCGGTGACAATTGCTTGCATTATTGAGCGGAAACGAGAAAAACGCAATGTTTCGATGATTCAAGGGCCGTAACTCAGGAGTGTCTGAGTCAATTTGGCTGATTATGTAACTTGACATAGATCTTATTGCCTAACACATTTTCAATAAGTTTGGTGACAATCCGATGACAATTACTTGAGTTATTGAGCGGAAACGCAATTGTTTGATGATTCAAGGGCCGTAACTCAGAAGTGCTTGGGTAAATTTGGCTGATTATCAAACTTGACCTAGATTTTGTTGCCTTACACATTTTTATGAAGTTTGGTGAAGATCCGATGACAATTGCTTGAGTTATTGAGCGGAAACGAGAAAAATAAACTCAAGTTTTCGATGATTCAAGGGCCGTAACTCAAGAGTGTCCTGGTCAATTTGGCTGATTATCAAACTTGACCTACATCTTATGAACTTACACATTTTCATGAAGTGTGGCGAAGATCCTATGACATTGCTCGAGTTATTGAGCGAAAACGAGAAAAAAAACGCAATTTTCGGATGATTCAAGGGCCGTAACTCAGAAGTGTCTGGGTCAATTTGGCTGATTATCAAACTTGACCTATATGTTATTGCCTTTAGGTTACATTAGCCTAATAGGAAGTGGAATTTGGGGGGTTACATGCAGTCAGCTTGCTACTAAGCACATATGATGCAGGTCCTGGTGCATTAGATTTTTAAAATGCATTTCAAATGATAAGTTGTGGTATCAGTTTAAAGGTAAATGTGTAAGTCACAGGGCAAAAGGCCTGATTTGTGCATTTCGTTGTATGTTGGTGGTTGCCAGCCTCAATAGTAGGGCATAATGTTTGCATTCAAGATGGCTGTGGCGGTGCTTTCAAAACCGGTGCATATGTTCTTAGGTAATTATTTTGAGTTTCAACACATAGAATGTTTTCTAATGCAGTTTTTTTGTAAGCTTATGAAACCACCTTTCCAGTCATGTATAGTGATATATTGACTATTCGATCGGTCATGGTGAAATTTGAGATCAAAGATTGCAAATTCTATATATAACAAAGAAGGACATTATTTGGGGGTGCGTAACCTTTAACATTTTTAAGAAGTATTGTGAAGCTACAATGACAATTGCTGGGGTTATTGAGCGGAAACGAGAAAAAAACGCAATTTTTCGATGATTCAAGGGTCTTAACTCATGAGTGTCTGGGTCAATTTAGCCGATTATCGAACTTGACCTAGATGTTATTGCCTAACACATTTTCATGAAGTGTGGCGAAGATCCTATGACATTTGCTCGAGTTATTGAGCGGAAACGAGAAAAAATAATAAAAATACGATGATTCAAGGGCCGTAACTCAGGAGTGTCTGGGTCTATTTGGACGATTATCGAAATTGGCCAAGATGTTATTGCCTTACACATGTTCATGAAGTTTGGTGGAGTTATTGAGCGGAAACGAGAAAAACACACAATTTTTCAATGATTCAAGGGCCGTAACTTAGAAGTTTCTGGGTCAATTTTGCTGATTATCAAACTTATTATGCCTTTCACATTTTCATGAAATATTGTGAAGATATAATGACAATTGCTGGAGTTATTGAGCGGAAACAATAAAAAAAACACAATTTTACGATGATTCAAGGGCCGTAACTCAGGAGTGTCGGGGTCAATTTGGCCGATTATCGAACTTGACCTAGATGTTATTGCCTTACACATTTTCATGAAGTGTGGCGAAGATCCTATGACATTTGCTTGAGTTATTGAGCGGAAACAAGAAAAAACAAAACAATTTTACGATGATTCAAGGGCCGTAACTCAGGAGTGTCTGGGTCAATTAGACCGATTATCCAACTTGACCTAGATGTTATGGCCTTACACATTTTCATGAAGTGTGGCAAAGATCGCAGTTTGCTTAAATTTCAGTACGACACATCTATCGATAGCAATTAGCGACCTCTATCATAAAAACACCATGGTGTGAATTCTTGATTAAATCAATAATTTGCCAATAAATCGCTGATAAGGTGTCCAAAACAACACTGGCGTACTCGAGTAGTACAAGTTGGTTGTTAATAGGGGGCAATACAGGGATTAGCGATGATTAGTTTTAGCCAGACAGAACTTGAATAGCGAATTTTATTGCGAACGTATAAAACGTACCGGTACGTCGTTTTTTTTACTAATGACAGGACAAATTGTCTCATATCGGGACGCCGGCCCAAACACCCAAAAAGCAGGACTGTCCAGCCAAGATCGGGACGTCTAGCATGTATGTAATTTAATTGCATTCCTTTATCCATATTTTAAATCAATAATTATCAGAATTTAGTTACTAAAATTTTTTTACCAATTAAATCGTCGTGGTTCTTAATTCCATACAAAATAGCGAAAACAAAAGCATACATATTATCGATGGGAAGAAATCCAAATCAATTAGAAGTATTGAACTAAATTAGAACTACGGCAATGTGTTTTTCGGAAATATCATATATCTTATGAACATATTTAATAAAAAGAAGAACATAATAATCAATAACCTTTTTTTCCGAAAATAATTACTCTATCCAGTTTTTCAAAGCTGCACATAAGATTCGTTTTATAGGGGTATTTGTGGCGATCAGGAATAGTACGTTGCTCCGGACGGTCTTAAGTTCGAACACATTCGGTTTAAAAATCGAATATTCAAATATATTCGAATAATAACAAACGAATATTCGAATATCATTTTCATTATTCGTTCCCATCCCTAATAAAATTGAACAATGCAAGTATTTCTAATGTGAACAGTGTAACACGTCCTTTAATAAAACCACCCGAAAATTGCATAGCTCTATTCAAATGTCTAAAGGAAGTAAATGTGTAGTTAGGTATAATCAACACCAACAGAGTGCGCAAATATTTACAAGTTGTGTGGTTTCAAATGCTCTGCCCCCTGGTCGCCATGTTTTTCAACAGACCGAAACAATTTTCAAACTCATCCAAGATATCATTAGAACAAATGTTCTGACTAAGTTCAATGAAATTTGACACTAAATGTGACTTCTAGAGTGTTAACAATGTTTACTATAGCCATATAAAACTGCCCCACTCCCTGGCATCCATGTTTTTCAACCAACCGAACCATTTACAAACTCATCCAAGATATCATTGGGACACATGCTCTGAACAAGTTACATGAAGAATGGATTTTACATGTTACTTCTAGAGTGTTAACAAGGTTTTACTATAGCCATATAAGGAAAATACCCTGCTCCCTGGCAACCATGTTTTACAACTGACCGGAACCATTTTCGAACTCATACGAGATATCATTAAAACTAATGTTCTGACTAAGTTTCCTTACTTTTTGACACTTTATGTGACTTCTACAGTGTTAACAATGTTTAACTATAGCCATATAAGGAAAATTACCACGCCCTTTGGCAGCCATGTTTTTTTTCAACCAACCGGAACCATTTTCAAACTCGTCCAAGATATTATTTTGACACGTGGTCTGACCAAGTTGAATGCAGATTTGACAATAAGTGTGACCTCTAGAGTGTTAACAAGGTAAATGTTGAAGACGCACGACTGACGACGGACAAAAGGCAATCACAAAAGCTAGCCATGAGCACAACATTTGAGCTAAACATTAAACAGATATTACTAAATTAATCGGAATCTTGAGTTTTAACAATGCTTTTCTAAGATTTGACATGATGACATAGTTTTCGAATGCATGTGACCTAGATTATATGTCGGCCAAGATATGGTCAAGATGAACATACTGAAAATATTTCATCACGATTGAGTCATAAATATATCAATAATAGCAGTAACAAGGTTTTTCTAAGATTTTCTTTTGACCTAGTTTGTGCACGCAAATATTCCAGATTCCAAAGCGGCTTAGATATTGTCAAGCTAGATATTCCCATCAATTTACATCGTAAATAAGACATGCATGTAACAATAAAACAACAATAACCATGTTTTACTAAGATGTGTCCTGTTGAGAAAGATTTTTGATTCAGGTATTCCAGATTATTCGCACTCATCATAATAACTATTCTGGAAAAGTGGCATCAATATTGGTTATATTAGTTATAATGCAATAAGTCACATGTAAAGAGCGTGAATATCAATATTTTCATGGAACGTTGTCATGACAGCAGTGGGGCCACTTGACCTTTTTTCTAAAAATATACCTTTTGACATAGTTTTGACTCGATTTGACCCATGTTTGAAATTTACTTACATATTGTCAATATAAAACTTGTTACCAAATGTCATCAAAAATGAGTAAAAATGTTGCTTCCAAAGTGTTGAAATTAGACGCATGACGACGAATGATCACAATGACTCACCTTAAGCACCAACCAAGATTGGAAATAAATGTGAGTGCTAACAAGTATTTACCATATAAGGAAACCTGAACCGCCTTTTTGCGGCCATGTTTTGCATCAGACCAGAAATGTTCAAACTCGGCTTAGATATCATAAGAACAAATGTTCTGACCAAATTTCACGCAGATTGGACTAACATTGTGACCTCTTAAGTGTTAACAAGGTTTAACTATAGCCATATAAGGAGAACTACCCTGCCCCTTGGCGACCATGTTGTTCAACGAACCGGAACCATTTTCGAACTCAGCGGTTATATCATTATAACAAAAATTCTAACCAAGTTTCATGATTATTTGAATGTTTATGTGACGTCTAGAGTGTTAACAAGGTTTTACTAAAGCGATATATGAAAAAATGCCCCGCCCCATGACGACCCCGATTTTCAGTGAACTTGAACACATTTCCAACTCAACTAATATATCATTAGAACAAATGTTCTGACCATGTTTCATGAAGATTGGACTATTAATGTGACTTTAAGAGTGTTAACAAACTATTTCTTTAATTTGACATAGTTTCCTAATGTTTGACCTCACGTGACCCAGTTTCAAGCTAGGCCAAGATATCATTGGGAAAACATGTCCTGACTAAGTTTCTTAAACAGTGGAAAATTAATATGGCCTCTATAGTGTTAACAAGGTAAATGTTTACGACGCATGACGGACAACGCATGACAGACAAAAGGCGATCACCAAATCTCAACATGAGCACGTTGTGCTCAGGTGAGCTAAACTGGCTTTGTGGTAAATTTCACGTGTATTATAACGTCATAAAAATTAATGCAATGAGCCTTGTATCATTAAAGAACCAATCATTTTCTCATTGATTAATCAGTTATTACCAGGTGTCAGCTTAACCACATGAAAGAAAACAATACAAATACATATTTGTCATAAACCACAGCATGCAATCGAAAAAGTATTTTGCCTCAGTTGGGTTATATTACAGAACACACTTTTGATTAAAGAATTTATGTGTCGACGCTTTAAGGCTCTTGACTATAATAGAGAAGACGTAAAATCCACACTTAATTTGTACTGGCTACATACGCGTTTAAAAATATATCTAATACTGACCATTCAATCCCGTGCCACTTGTCTGTTTTGCAAAATATGTCTCGTCGTTCACCTCTGTGGTGGCTTCTAACTCATACACTGACAGATAAAAACACATACTGTTATCAAAACGTTAAAAGTACAGACATACTGTTGGCGAGAATTTTTACGGAAATTGAACAATGCAAGTATTTTTTATGTGAGCAGTGAAAACAGCACAAACAGAAACTCTGCAATATCTATCAGAACAGCCATAACATAAATGCAAGTTTTGATAAAAATGGATAATTTTAAGTTTTTATTGATTTATACATGCATCTTTTCATAGAAAGTATCATCCCTTACGGGTATCTGAACTGCTCCTCCAGTCAAGCGCATTATTTCGTCGATTTACTGACTTTTCACTTACGTTGTACATAATTTCCTTTAAGGCCTTTTAATAAAACCACCAGAAAATTGCGTAACTCTTGTCAAATGTCTAAAGGAATAAGTAAATGTGTACTAAGATATTATCAACACCAACAGAGTGTACGAATCTTTACAAGTTTTGTGTTTTCTATAGGCACACAAACGTCCAAATATTTACTTATTGACTGAACATTGGCTGTAAAGTCTTCTTCGTAGATGTCAACAGTGAGCTCCAGATCATCGTAACCTAAATACGTCCGCAGGTGTTGTTGAATGGGCTGAAAGTATCCGTCTATTTCCCCATTTAAATATCTGCGATGGAATTCCAGCCAACCTTTCAGCGTTGGAAATCTTATATAGAGTGCCATACACTCATTCTTTACTTGCTTGATTTGTCCTCCTCCTATAGAAACACAGTATATTCATAATCATTTCAAATGTCTGTTTGTATGCAAAATCGGTTTTATCATATCTTAAACACTGTGGCAGTATAGAGGACTGGGTAACCTGGTATAAAGCTAGTAACGACAGCCATGTTTAAAATTCAAGATATATTAATAAACGGTCTGCGGTCAACATGTCATGTTAACTCTTCATAACATTTTGCTACTTTAATGGTAGTGTAAAATTTAAGTACAATTATCATATTTTCAACAGAGCACCATTTAAATTGTTGATATATATTACATGAAATGTAAAGAGTCTAAAGACGCATGCATAAATACTACGAAAAAGAATTGACCATACCAATTTGGATCCATCCAAACGCTGTTTGCAATAGTTTCATCAATGTCGTAAGCGGGCCATCGCGTGTAATGCCGTTTGCTGAGCTAACTAACAAATCTGAAACAGCCTCCTGGCTTCCTTTTGTTTTGATGTTGACACGAACTTTAGAATCTAGAGCAGAATCTGTGTAAATACATATATAACATGTATGTAATGGCCACATTTTTCGATTTACCATGAAAGAAAAAATCAATTTTACAAACACGTTGCACATTTTTCATTAATATGATCGAAATTTGCTGGGTATGTATGCTTATAACAAACAGACAAAAATATCTCAAAAGGCACTGAGTCGCTCACCTTAATAGAATGCACAAATGTGGAAACGATTGGCCACTTAAAGCAATTTTATATCAAAATGTATTTGGTTTGCTTTGTTTGGTTAAGCGTACTGTACTCTAGCTTAACGATTTCAAAAATGAGCGTTTTTTTCTGGTCCACATATTATCAGGCATTCTGCCGTTAAAGACTCAAACATGATTTAAAGAAGCATCACTCAACGAGACGTTTATAGAATGAAGCAAGTGGTAATATACGATTCGTAGTTTATGTAGACATGCATTAAAGTAAAGAATCATACAAATTTAATTGCATTAATAATGTAGTGTGATTATGTTGGTTTAGTGTTTAGTGTAATTAACGAGTGATAGCATACACTTGCATAATATCGAGAAAGTTTTAATATTTTACATTTCGAGAAAGTTTTAATATTTTACATTGTAATGAAAATTACAATATATGTATCCAGGAAAAGCGACCATTTGGGAAAACCCACTAATCTGCTGGTACAAATAAAGCTGACCCATTAATAATCCTTTCAAAATCACTCACTGTATCAACCGTTATTATTTAAATAATAAGCTATCATTTGTTGATAAAATGAGCCAGCGTTGTTTGTACCGGGCCGATAAGTGGGTTTTTCTAAACTCGTGCGAAATTCGGGATAAGTCTATTCAATACTATTTCGAAACCGGATCATTTCCTTTTCTTATTTCATGCATTGAAACTGGTGTTTTGTAGTAAACGATTTGAAATAATGATTTTAATCGAACACATTTAGATTCCGACATCGTAGAGGGTCAATACCATTTATTGTCTTAAAACGAAAAACATGTGAAACAAAGAACATAGCAATTTAAAAAAAAATGTTTTGTCACTGTTTTAAAACACTTAAATAAACGATTTGTCTTAAAACATATACACCTCAAATACAATAAACAAAGATTAAGTAAATTATTTTTAGAAAATCAGAGTTTGAAGTTTATGCGTTGCTCTATGATAAAAGATAGATGATATTATTATTTTGGTTTATAATCAAAATAAGTTGACTAACCTCATATAGCGCTAGACTTTAGAAGAAACCCACTAAACCGTCAATTAGATCTAAGCTTATCCGTTTTATCAAAAATTGGTAGGATCTTTTAAATACACCGGTTGATAAATTATCAGATTTTGTGACGATATTTATTGGGTCAGCTTTGTTTGGTCCAGCTGATTATTGTTAACAGTTTTTTTTTTCAAAAACTATCTCAATCCGGGATACGTCTATTCAGGAGTGAACTTGCATATCAGAATTGACTGATCAAACACAGTAAAAGAACAATCGATCCTGCACCGAAACCAACACATATCCACTTTGTGTTTTTTTTTGGCATTTTGCAAGGACTTTTTTTTTAAGGAAAGCATATAATTATATTGTTTAATCCGTTGTTTTTTTTACGGATAAGGCAATATACAACACTGAAATATATAGATACAAGTAAAGTAAAATCCTGACGACGATGATACATCTGAGGATGATTGGTAGACACTGGAAACCAGAATAGAGAACAATAAAAGGTACACAAAATGTTCTAGTATATGGTTATATATTTACCTGGACGATGTCGATCCATTTTTTTATTTATTTCATCGACTTTCTTCACCAGTATAGCCAATGCTGTAAGAAAAATATACACCAACTTAGTGTCATAATACACATGGCGCAATTAAATTAAGACACGCATAGTACACCAGCATGCTACTAAACAAAGAATAAATACGCACATTTATTTTTTTTCCTTTATCTAAATAAGGTTTTGCTTGTTCAATGGTTTGATGTGTGTAATGATGACCGTACAAAGTGAATGAAATCAGGTTGACTTTATAACGGCAAATAACAATGGAAATGGCTATCTAAGGGAAAACAAATAAGTGACAAGAAATTTATATGTTTATAATATTTGATCGCTTATGTATTTTATTTTCATTGAAAAGCTTAATTTTGCACTTCATGGAGCTTAGCTTTGTTAATATTTGTGGATAGACTGAATAGTAAAGTTAAAAAAAACAAACAATGAAAGGAATATCCTTTTTATAATAGCACATTGACATTTGAAGTCCCAGCCTGACCATGTTTAATGTCAAAGCGAGGTTAGGTGACTTGGGTTTATAGAGAATAATTATAAGCAATACCTCTGAAAATATTAAAGAGTTGTAGCAAGCAAAATTGGCCCTGGACTACCTATATGTCCAGGATGGAATGACGAAGGAACAGACAGAAGAATCACAATGTGTCTCAAATATCAATATGCAGGGAAAAACCCAACAACAATGATCAGTGCATAGCAGAGCATTTGGGCTGCCTATATATTCGTTACGTATATGTAGCAACCAATGGCTACTGCTTTTGCAATGGTTACATGCATTGGTCGCAATTGACATGTATTTATTAAAGCTAACTGGAATTAACTATATATAATAGTATCATAAGCATGAAACTAATTGTGTTACTTCGGGTGAGTACAAAGAAATATTATTATTACAATTGATGACCTTATATATGTAAAATACAGTATATGGTATATATTGTGTTTACTAATTAGCTTCTTTACAATGCAACGCAGTTAGACATATTTATTTTCATATATATGTTCGATTGTTATTAATGTAAAAGTCCAATACATGTATGTATTTTTGCAATGAAACGTATTATCACTTTGTATAATGATAAACTATTCACTTTGTAAACACTGTATGCTTACTATGTCCACTTGGGCTTTTGGCCTTTCTTGATGTATTTTTTAATAAAAGATGTAAATGAAACTTTTCACATTTAAATTTGGAAACGATGTTACGTACAGTGCATACGATAACCCATTCACTCATATCTAATGCGAGAAAAGTACATTTCTGTGCTGAGTCGAATGGGATTTCCATGGTAACTACATATATGGCAGTCATTTTCCGGGAATTATTTTACAATAGATTTAACCTAAACTGAACATAAATTTAATGCCCGGAAAATATGTTCCAAAATGTTTTTAAATATGCATGTTTAAATAATAAGTTATGTTGTAGGGAGAAAGACAGCAATAACAGTCGAGTGTATCTGTATATGTCATGATTAATGTTTTGTTCTCAAGTAATGGTATTTTTTTTTTTTNGTATTTTTTTTTTTTTTGTAATTTAACTTTTACATAAAATAAATCCAATTACGCTCATAAAATGTTCCTTGTAAAGCTCGATTTACTAAATAAAATTCGTGTTTATTGTTATATCGACTAATGCAACATTGTTTTGCTTGGATAATGATGATCCGTTTTGTATGTTCATGTCGTAAAGCTAAAGCTGCTTTGGATAATAAACAGTCCGTAATGGCCCTGATTGAACTGTTTATCAGGCATTGCCCATACATTATCCGGCGTTTGTGTCAATGTGGCTCAAGTGAGTCACATGTAAGTCCGCGATTATCCGGGGAAATCATAGATTTAATGAATTTGTCCGACGAATTATAGTGAGAGTTGTAAACGTGAAAGTAGTTATATTAGATCGAAATATATATTCTAATCATTAAACTTATGCGTAGAAATAAAGACTAATAAATAGAGATCACAGCACGAGTTCGGAAATAACATTCTGCAATTAATACTACGTCATGGGCAAATTCATTTAGTAACAAGATGTGTTTGTAAAACACTACGTCCCCCATATATTTGACCTTTGACCTTGAGGGATGACCTTGACTTTTCACCACTCAAAATGCATGCCAAATATCAAATTGCTATCTTCAAAATTGCAAAAGTTATGGCCAATGTTAAAGTTTGACGCAATCAAACAAACCAACAGACAGGGCTAAAAACAAATATGTCCCCCAGTATAGACTGGGGGGGGGGGGGCATNGGGGGGGGGGGGGGGACATAAAAATACGTTAGTATTACCTTCACTGTTGCCTTCATTCTTTTTCAGAATCGGTTTGATTTCGTCCAGATCCTCAAAAGACATGAAATTAACAGAGAATACATAATAACTTCAATTTGACATATTGCAAAATCTCAAATAATGAAATAATTGTATAATCGAAATGTATCTGTAATCTTTCAATTATGCGGCATTGATTGTTTACATACTGGTATTTACCAGTAAATATTAATAGTACTTGCTTTTTTAAGTCCCTTTATGTCTGCTGCTTGATCGGTCTGGGCGTTGGTAATGCTTTCCAGAATAGCTGTGTGTTTTTGTAGCTGTTCATTTGCATTCATGTGTTTATTTTCCAAGTTGTTCATATATAATTTTATCTCTTGAAATCGCTCGTGAATTTGTCGAATATGTTCAGCTGCGGTACTTGCTAAATCAGCTAGCTTATCTCTTGTTCTATCAATATTTGCATTCGTTTCTTGTTGGCCTTCTTGTAATTGTATTGAGCATTTCAGATCGTTTATGGCTATAAGTATTTCCTCTCTGGCCTCAATTTCGTCTTCCACCGTCACGCAGGCGTCATCTTTTTTTAACTGGCAAGATAAAATACATCACGAATTAATATAAAACAAATCGAGATTCCGTCGATTCGATTAAAAAGACAAATACGATATTAAAAGTATACTTATTAACACGTTTTAAAAACAGGATTGCGACGGCCCCGAATTCCCATATGTGGGGCAAAATATACAATACATTTATTTGATTGACATATATAGTTGTTCGGGTTAAGCCGACTGTCGCTTTCCGGTTACGAACCCGAAACGATTTGATATGTAATCCGAACTGAGAACTTGATATACAGAATACAGTTATTATCAATGCACGTAGTTTCATTTCAATAGGTTATTGTATTCTCATCGAATAATTTTAGTAGAAACTTTTTTCTATTTTAAGTAACGGATACTTTTGACCATGAGGACAACCATTTGAAAATCATTTTAAATCCCAAGCGGGATCTCGCGTATATACACATGCATATAACTATTCATAACAATATAAATATAGGTTTATAGTTAAGTTATTCGGGGTTATTTTTTTGATTTTGAGTAACGCTGATTTCACCCACCACATCCTCGTAAAGACCCGCATATAAATCATAATACATAATTGAATCATTGTTCTTGAGTTATGAGATTTAAGTATTCGATTTCGTTAGTGAATGAGCAGAAACCGTTGGTTAAGTTTGTAATGTTGCCGTCGAAGTGACCCCATCCACCATTTCGTAATCCCAAGACAGGCCACGACGAAGTTTCACTTTCATTAGATCTATCCATTTATGAAGTTTCAATTTGATACAACTTTTAGTGAAACAGTTAAGTCCCAGGCTCACACAAAATATGTTATTATAATTAGTATAATAATAAAGGACAATAACTCTAGATTAATNAAAAAAAAAAAAAAAAAAAAAAAAAAAAAAAAAAAAAAAACATGAAAAGATGGTCGGCCGCCTAGATAGTTTACAAAAATGTCACTTGAATTAACCGCGACAAAAGTGGGACTTGAATGAATAAAAAGCTTTATCATCTATAGAATCAGAGTTCCCCATCTACTGGCCGCCATGTTTGTTAATGGACCGGAAAAATTGCATTGTCGCATAAGGCGGAGAAATCTTTAGAACAAATGTCGTGAGCACGTTTCATGAAGATTGTGATTTGTTTCACAAACTTTTCTTTTATTCAACTTATTCAAGTTATTGGCATAGAATTTGACTCCACGTGACCCAGTTTCAAACTTTCCCCGAATTATCATGCGACAGATGATCGGATCATATTTCATTAATATTTGAAAATGATTATATTCTCTAGAGTGTTCACAAGATGTTTTATTAAATATGTGATACACGTACTGACTAAGTTGTAGAACCCACACCACCGAATTACTAACTCACCTAAGATGTAATTTAGACAAATGTCTGACCTTGTTTCATGAAGATTGATTCATAAATGTGGCCTCCAGAGTATTCTCAAGATTTTTCTATGGTTTTACCAAGTGACCTAGTTTTTTAACTCTTTCAGGTCCCAGTTTCAATCTCGGCCGAGAAATAATAAGGAAAATTCTTTTACCAAGTTTTACCCCAGGTGACCCATTTTTAAACTCAGCTGAAATAGCATTGAGACAAACATTCCCATCAAGTTAAGCGAAGATTTTGCAATAAATGTGTCTTTAAGTGTATTATTTCTGTAATTTGACCAAGTGATCTAATTTTATTCTCACATGCCCCAGTTTTAAACTCAGAACAAATGTTTGACACAGTTTCATAAGGATTGAGCAACAAATGTGGTCTCTTAAGTGTTCCCCAAATCTGTTAAAATAAATATGTTTGAAATTAACGATTCACATTTACCCACTATTTATCAAAATGAATCAATACTTACATTGTCAAGCTTTTGAAGCTCTTCTTTGGCAGAATGAAAGCCATCAAAAATAGTAAGCTTGATTGCTGTTTCAATATCGCGAACGTATGTCACAAAATCGCTCCCAGCAACCGTCATTGATCCTGAATGACACATTCCATTCCGAATATCCCGAACCTGAAAACGCGTCAAGCCAAAATACTGAGAATACAATTAAGGTGTTTAAGAAAGGTACTTTTATATTGCTGAATGTAAAATGAAAGTCTAACGACTTTTAATTGTTCAAGCTCAGTACACATGTCAAATATACAATGCACGTTTATACTAAAAAGAGTTAAGTATAGGGCCTGTAATAGGGTTGAACGCATTCAAGTGCCTCCTTCATCGAATGGCAGAAACTAGAATACGATTAACATATAAATTGTATCAAACATCTCTATTCCAAGTAAACATAAGGCATCAATACGTTCAAGTTAAAAAAACAACTCAATAAACATTTTATTGGACAATCCCAACTTCTATGAATAGAACTAAATTAATGAGCAGTTTGTGTGTAGTTGTAATTGTCATGAACTATTCCCCATCGATAAGTTGAACTTATTTACTTATTATTTATTATTACGTTTTTAATTTCATTTATATCCACCAAATAGGTGTTCAATATATGAGAGAAATACACAATTAAAAGCAAGTCTTTTTAAACTCTGGTTGCTGTTGTGATCAGTGAAACAGCGCAATCGGAATAACTTACAAGTACACGTATTCGACATCACGTTAACATCATGTATTAAATTTCAAAGATAGGTTCAGAAAAAAGGAGTGTCTTTAAAAAGCAATCGGCGTTTAACTGATATTAGTTGTGTGGAACATACAAAAAAAACTATAAAAAAGACTCTCAAACATTTGATTAATCGAACGCTATGACTCATATTGTTTCTGATATTTTCTCATTCGGTATTAAAATCTGTACCTTCAACAAAGCGACCATATATCACCTCATATTGTTTCATGAATTGCCAAGCAATGTCTTTTAAAAATTAATATTGTAAGAACATAATTAAAAAATTGTGTTTCTTCAATTACGTTAAATAACAAATAGGATATTTATGCAGGGTTTATATTATTAGATAAATGTATTTCTGCCACAGCATTTCAATTTAAGAATGAAATTTACTTTGATTTATTGAATCACATCCACTGTACATGTTATTATAAATGTGCAGTTATGAATAGGTCTTAATATGTCGAACAAAACTACTACATCTTACCAATACAACAAACAGTACAGTCTTAATAAGTAAAACTCTATTTAATCACATTCTTGGCTTATTGACTCGCCCTTGCTTTAATTAAATATGTTTGTAAAAACACAACCACATGCTATTTTATCAGGAAACTCGCATGTGGAATTTTTGAACTCTAAAGTAGGGTTAATATACGGGTTGGGAAGTAAAATACGTAATCTTCTACCTTTTTGACACAAAAATAGGACCTATAAATTCGATCGAGTTTTTATATCAATTATTTTCCCTACGTATTTAAAAAATAGCAGAAATGAACTTATTTGTAATTTATCATGTTCATCATAAACTGTAAAAAAAAAATGTATGCAGACCTGGCGCGCATACAGCAACTTATCGTCGCAATCAACTTCCCAACCTGTTATTTGCAGCATTGAAATTGTGATATATAAATATGATGTCGTGTTTTGGAAGTTTTATAAAAAAAAATTCCTACACGCATTAAGCATTCTGATCACCAATACAATCAACAAAATTGTTCATAAATATGGAAAGTTATGGAAGATATGTCGATAACACTTTTTTGACATTAACACTCAAAAACAACGGATATTTCGTACTATATTTCATTAAATAAAGTTAACGCGTAAAACATCAGTGTTCCTTGAAGCAATAGCCAAATTTTCAACGCTAGATGTGCTCTGGTAACATATATTCAACAAGATAAAAAATGTTTTTTTTTTAGTTTTTTTGTGGTACAATATATTCAACACATGTTTATGTACCCATTTGGTGTTCGTGTGTCGTATGAATAGAAAAATGAATATATAGTACCACACAAAAAATATATAAAAAAGAACATTCTGTATCTTGTTAGATCTATGTTACCAGACCACATCTAGCGTTGAATTTTTGGTTTTTGCTATAACGAACATTGATTGTTTATAGGTTAACTCTATTTTACGAAATATTTTACGAAATATTCGTTGATGTTGAGTGTTAATGGGGCTTTAATATGAATATTGAAGTTATTGTTATACATTTAACCGTTGTTGTTAGTGTGTATTGCCTTTAATTAAAACAAATTAATTTGATATATGTTAAACCCAGATTGTAAGTGTTTTTGAGGTTTCTGACATTTACTTATAAGAAAAAATAACCATTGAAACATTTAAATGTTCCATAATCCTCGCAATAATTGACCGATTAGAAAAAAACATATTTCAGATTTGTAGTTGTCATGATGTTACCTTCAATTTGAGGTATGACACTTTTAGATTTTTTTAAACAAATGTGGTATCAATTTGTGTACGCACCATTATTTAAACGGTAATAACAACAAACATGAAATTATTAAAAGGACTGTCAACCACGAATAACGAAAAAAGGAAAGTTCTAAAATACCGTATTTTTTTACAACTATTAGTTTATATTGATTAAAATATGACGACTGGTATATTAAAACATTACTTCAAAAAAGTTAAGTTTTCATATTTTCAGTATATTCGGTAATAAATTTTACTGGGTAACTACCAGTTAACTATAAATAACGCAAGTAGATTGATCATCATCGTCACGTGTTAAACCCAGGAATGCAAATTGTGCATGCGTAGTGAATTGTATATATTTTATATATAAAATGATCAATCTACTTGCGTTATTTATAGTGTGTATATCGTTATGTCACCTATTTTCGCGATGTACTTTCGATTTCACATCGCGAAATTCTATTACCGAATATACTGAAAATNGGCCATGCATGGTTGAGATTGACCGTATTGTCATAAGAGAGGTCCAGTATCAATTTAAAGTGAATCGGTGTAGAAATAAAGAAGTAAATGTAAAATAACCTAAAAAAATGAGTGATAATTTCTGACGCGGCCCCACCCCAACCCCTATAACTTTTGACCCAGGGGTCAGATCAAAATTCCAAATAGTGCAGGGTCGCACATATGCTCATAGCTACCATGTGTGTAAGTTTCAAATTTCTAGTGCTAATAGTGTAGGAGTAGATATTGGCCAGGACGGACGGACGGACAGACGGACGGCGGAGATCACCACAATATCCCCACCTTTTTTTCAAAAAGTGTGGGGATAACTATCAAATCACTTTGCAATGTTGGTTATGATCGTTATGTACGTAATTATTTGTAAACAGAAGCAAACACATATGTTAGATTAACGTATGTAATATAAATAAAGAAAATAAAAATAAGCAATGTGTCATATTGTAAAGCATTTGTATTTTTAATAAAACAAACCTTTTCAAGATAAACTAAGTCGGAGCCAAATGAACTATTTAGCGGTGCGTTGTTTGTAAAAATCTGTACAAAAGCAGTGATATCCGCCTCTAATATGTCTTTCTTTTCCTTGTACCCAGACGTATGTATAAAACACTTCATCCTTTCCCATGGACCACGTATATTGTCTGACCAAAATTCCGCATTTGTATTGGACCAATTAGGTTCTTTCTTGACATGCGCGTCATTTATGAGATTACATAAATGCCCACAACTACCCTTTTCTGGACAGACCTTCGTCGTTTTATTCTTGCTTGGTTTTAATTCATCCACTTTACACGAATTGCACGTATATTTTGGCAATCCCAACAGATGTTTAATATAATTTATGTTTTTCAGGTATTGTTCATCACATTTGTCTTTCATAAATGGCAAAATGGCTTTTTTAAAACATCGGAGCGCTAGCCACGTTTTCACCCAGTAGCGCGTACCTGTGTCCTTGAGTTCGTTATCCATTGTTCATAATAATTTAGAAACAACCATGCACATTGCCATACTTCAAATGGGAAAACTAAGATAAATCCGTCGGAATGACAGATATTTAGTATTTAAACACAACACGGGTTTTCTTCCTCCTTTCAAAAGATCAGTCATGCAAAACTATCAAATTTCATCTACTGTACTGTCATAACATATCTTTTAATTTGTTTAAATTTAAATCTGCACATTTTGCTTTGATGATTAATACGATTTAAATATATGATTAGAAAGATCAAATGTTTGTACTAGTAGATCTACAAGTTTTATCCGTAATCTGTAAACGTTTTTTTTTTTAAATTGTTTCGGATATTCCCCGACGCTTTTTACAACATTTAGTAGTACAGTGCTATGATCACAAGGTGAAATACCTAATACAGTACATTCAATGCATGTATGGGGAATAACCAAACAAAGATGTTTTATAGTAACGTGAACATACCATTGTTAAGTATACATTACTTTCAAATTTTAAAAGAATGCCTCTGTTATGTACACACAAGCCATTTTGAAAACAAATCGCGACTGATTTATAGGTATATTCGTTACGATAACACTCAAATGATGCAAATGTTCCAAACAAAAGTCAATGAACTTTACACGGTGTTATTCCAACTGAAAATTTAGATTATTCTTCAAAGTCTTGTAACATATTAACGTGCTTCGTGTAATGGGCTTCCAGCTTATTTAACAATTTTGAAATAGAAAGTAAATATGCTTATCGCAACTCTATTGGTTCAAAAGTTCCAAACAAATGTTAATAAACTATACACTGTATAATTCCAACTCAAGGATTAAATTCTTCTTCAAAATCGTGTAACACATTTACGTGAAAATTGCTTAGTGTAATGTACTTCTAACTTATTAAACAACTTTGAAATCGAAAGTACATATCCCCATAAGGATGACGCATAATTATGCTAATTAGGATGACATCATTTAAAACAACCCGTGGTCGGAACGGTTTCATACGTTTTTGTACCCAGGAGGGAAATATATTTTGCAATAAAAGCGGATTTGGTTACGAACAGACTCTCAAGGGGATTGGTCACGGGAAATTAAATTCTTAAAGGGACTTGTTCACGTTTTGGTAAATTGACAAAATTTAAAAAAAAAAAGAGAGTTTCAGATCTGCATATTATTTTCGTTGTAGGTAATCCCGAAGAAACAATAAAACTGAACATTTAACATGCTCTCAAATATCCATTATGTGCATCTTTTTGACGATTTAAAAACCTGAAAATTATAAAGCGTTACAGACGCGAAACGATTGAATCATTCGGAAAGTTCTGTTGTTATCGTTATATTTTGTCACATTTCGAGGATTGCGTATATTGCTCCAAGGGTAAGTGTTCGAGCCCCGTTGTGGATTACTTGTTTTTCTTTCGTTCTTTCATGTAATCTTGTTTTATACTGGAGCTATTTAGTTCCGATGCTTTCATTCATGAATTTAAAGCATTTAATGGCAAACTAAAAAATCTGTGAACAAGTCTCTTCAACAAATGTAAATTAAGCACAATATTAGCGCAGTTGGTTAGTAAAATAGTATCTACGCCCATTACTTTGTATAATTCCTATGTCGTGAGTTCGATCCTGTTTTGAATTCTATTTGTTTATTCTTGTTTACGTATTTGTGTTAATGCATTATATAAATATGCAGAGAGAGAGAGAGAGAGAGAGAGAGAGAGAGAGAGAGAGAGAGAGAGAGAGAGAGACAGAGAGAGAGAGAGAGAGAGAGAGAGAGAGAGAGAGAGAGAGAGAGAGAGAGAGAGAGAGAGAGAGAGAGAGAGAGAGAGAGAGAGAGAGAGAGAGAGAGAGAGAGAGAGAGAGAGAGAGAGAGAGAGAGAGAGAGAGAGAGAGAGAGAGAGAGAGAGAGAGAGAGAGAGAGAGAGAGAGAGAGAGAGAGAGAGAGAGAGAGAGAGAGAGAGAGAGAGAGAGAGAGAGAGAGAGAGAGAGAGAGAGAGAGAGAGAGAGAGAGAGAGAGAGAGAGAGAGAGAGAGAGAGAGAGAGAGAGAGAGAGAGAGAGAGAGAGAGAGAGAGAGAGAGAGAGAGAGAGAGAGAGAGAGAGAGAGAGAGAGAGAGAGAGAGAGAGAGAGAGAGAGAGAGAGAGAGAGAGAGAGAGAGAGAGAGAGAGAGAGAGAGAGAGAGAGAGAGAGAGAGAGAGAGAGAGAGAGAGAGAGAGAGAGAGAGAGAGAGAGAGAGAGAGAGAGAGAGAGAGAGAGAGAGAGAGAGAGAGAGAGAGAGAGAGAGAGAGAGAGAGAGAGAGAGAGAGAGAGAGAGAGAGAGAGAGAGAGAGAGAGAGAGAGAGAGAGAGAGAGAGAGAGAGAGAGAGAGAGAGAGAGAGAGAGAGAGAGAGAGAGAGAGAGAGAGAGAGAGAGAGAGAGAGAGAGAGAGAGAGAGAGAGAGAGAGAGAGAGAGAGAGAGAGAGAGAGAGAGAGAGAGAGAGAGAGAGAGAGAGAGAGAGAGAGAGAGAGAGAGAGAGAGAGAGAGAGAGAGAGAGAGAGAGAGAGAGAGAGAGAGAGAGAGAGAGAGAGAGAGAGAGAGAGAGAGAGAGAGAGAGAGAGAGAGAGAGAGAGAGAGAGAGAGAGAGAGAGAGAGAGAGAGAGAGAGAGAGAGAGAGAGAGAGAGAGAGAGAGAGAGAGAGAGAGAGAGAGAGAGAGAGAGAGAGAGAGAGAGAGAGAGAGAGAGAGAGAGAGAGAGAGAGAGAGAGAGAGAGAGAGAGAGAGAGAGAGAGAGAGAGAGAGAGAGAGAGAGAGAGAGAGAGAGAGAGAGAGAGAGAGAGAGAGAGAGAGAGAGAGAGAGAGAGAGAGAGAGAGAGAGAGAGAGAGAGAGAGAGAGAGAGAGAGAGAGAGAGAGAGAGAGAGAGAGAGAGAGAGAGAGAGAGAGAGAGAGAGAGAGAGAGAGAGAGAGAGAGAGAGAGAGAGAGAGAGAGAGAGAGAGAGAGAGAGAGAGAGAGAGAGAGAGAGAGAGAGAGAGAGAGAGAGAGAGAGAGAGAGAGAGAGAGAGAGAGAGAGAGAGAGAGAGAGAGAGAGAGAGAGAGAGAGAGAGAGAGAGAGAGAGAGAGAGAGAGAGAGAGAGAGAGAGAGAGAGAGAGAGAGAGAGAGAGAGAGAGAGAGAGAGAGAGAGAGAGAGAGAGAGAGAGAGAGAGAGAGAGAGAGAGAGAGAGAGAGAGAGAGAGAGAGAGAGAGAGAGAGAGAGAGAGAGAGAGAGAGAGAGAGAGAGAGAGAGAGAGAGAGAGAGAGAGAGAGAGAGAGAGAGAGAGAGAGAGAGAGAGAGAGAGAGAGAGAGAGAGAGAGAGAGAGAGAGAGAGAGAGAGAGAGAGAGAGAGAGAGAGAGAGAGAGAGAGAGAGAGAGAGAGAGAGAGAGAGAGAGAGAGAGAGAGAGAGAGAGAGAGAGAGAGAGAGAGAGAGAGAGAGAGAGAGAGAGAGAGAGAGAGAGAGAGAGAGAGAGAGAGAGAGAGAGAGAGAGAGAGAGAGAGAGAGAGAGAGAGAGAGAGAGAGAGAGAGAGAGAGAGAGAGAGAGAGAGAGAGAGAGAGAGAGAGAGAGAGAGAGAGAGAGAGAGAGAGAGAGAGAGAGAGAGAGAGAGAGAGAGAGAGAGAGAGAGAGAGAGAGAGAGAGAGAGAGAGAGAGAGAGAGAGAGAGAGAGAGAGAGAGAGAGAGAGAGAGAGAGAGAGAGAGAGAGAGAGAGAGAGAGAGAGAGAGAGAGAGAGAGAGAGAGAGAGAGAGAGAGAGAGAGAGAGAGAGAGAGAGAGAGAGAGAGAGAGAGAGAGAGAGAGAGAGAGAGAGAGAGAGAGAGAGAGAGAGAGAGAGAGAGAGAGAGAGAGAGAGAGAGAGAGAGAGAGAGAGAGAGAGAGAGAGAGAGAGAGAGAGAGAGAGAGAGAGAGAGAGAGAGAGAGAGAGAGAGAGAGAGAGANACTGGGCTGTTTGCAATTTCTAAACTCAAGGCTGGCATACTTTTAGTTGAGAGAAGTGAACTGTACTATATTTAAGAAGAATTAATAAATGGAAAGAAAGAATTAACTGTGACTTGTTAGTCAAAGAAAATAAAGGTTCCTGGCTAACCGACTTTAAAAGCCAGTGGTGTCGGCAACCTGACGATTAACGCCCTTGGAACCCAGTAAAGTCGTACCAGGCACGAGGTTTACGACAAGTGCATATACATTGAAAACAGATTCCAGTAGCAGATACGCTCAGTCGCAATTTCTTGCTCGACGAACAGACTAACGTTTGTCAAGACATGGACTCATATGTACATGCGATTATGAAAAACATTGCTATGAGTGATCAGTTAATCCAACTGATAAAGAGCGAAATTGAATCTGACTCTGAAATGCAGTCTCTTAAACAAACATTCTTAATGGTTGGCCTGATAAAAGACAGGAATGTCCAAAATGTTTGTTACCTTATTGGAATTTTAGAGATTAATTGGCATTCATTGGTGGTTCATTGCCTAAGGGAAGCAAGTTTATCATTCCAAAGGAACTCAGACAGTTGACGTTGGACAAAATGCATGACTCAAACCTAGGAGTTGAGAAATGCACACAACGGGCACGAAGTGTTATGTTTTGGCCAAATATGACAAAAGACGTTAAAGACAGAGTTCTCAATTGTCCTATTTGTCTAGAGCACCGTAACAGTAACACAAAGCAACCTATGATTCCAAATCAAATTCCTGAAGGACCATGGCAGGTTGTCGCCACTGACATATTTATCTGGAATGATTACAACAATATTGTAATAGTAGATCTATACAGCAGATATTTTGAATGTAGTTTGCTGAACAATTTGAGAAGTGAAACAGTGATACACACACTTAAGGGTCATTTTGCCACACATGGTATTCCTTTAAAAGTGATAAGTGACAATGCAAGTCAATATACAATATAAAGAAGTGAAACTCCAGCTGCTGGAGCAGTATTGAAATCTTATTATAAACAATTAGTTGGTCCTTTATTTATGGCAAGTTCAAGCCATGAATTTGACAGATGTTGTAAAGATTGGGATTTTGAACATGTCACATCATCTCCATAACACTCCCAGGGCAACGCTTTTGCTGAGAGATGTATTCAAACAATCAAGAAGATTTTCACAAAATCTTTTCAAGCCAATCGAGATCATTATCTTGCAATTCTCGAGTACAGAAATTCTCCAATGTAGACAGTCAACTGTTCAATTACTCATGAACAAAACAAGATCCATATTGCCAGTAACACAAAAACATCTTGAGCCCAAAGTACAAAATCACAAACAGATCAAAGACAAGATGTCAAATTCACAACATATTTTAACGGCAAGATACGACAAACACGCAAAACCACTCAAACATTTATCAAAGGGAGAAACTGTCAAGATCCAACAAGCTAAACGTTGGAAATCAACTATTGTAAGAAAACAATTACATGACAGTTCGTATATTGTTGAAACTGAAGATGGTGGGGTTAATAGACGAAATCGTTGCCATTTGTTGAAAACAAATGAAAAACCATTGCATATTTTCGATCCACAATCACTACCTATCAGTGACTGACAATCACAACAATATCCCAAATAGTGACATGCCACAACAACAGCAGCAACAACAACATAATGCATCGGTACCAAAAGATAGTAGTAACCGAATACAGGCAGATAAACAATATGTCACTAGATCGGACAGAACAGTCAAGCCGCCTCAGAGGATAGACCTGTAAAATAACTGTAATTTGATTATACAATGTGTATGTTTAATATTATATGTGCATGTTTATCATAATATACTAGTATATGTATTTCATGAATTTGAAGTTCATATGTGCAAATCATAATATTCTAATGCTGCAGTTATTTTGTTAAAGTATCAAAGTGTTAAGAAATCGGAAAATAAACAGGTGTTTTGTTAAGTTTCAAGGTATTTCTTTTCCCGTGTAAAAGTTACATTTTGGATTATATTTCTACAGGGTTAATTGGATTTATACCTGGACACAAGATTTTGTTATATGATCACCATTGAGATACAGATTAAATATTTTCATAGGAAAACATTTATTTGAAAAGAAGGGGGATGTAACATATTGTCAAGAAATATGTTAAAGGGATATTACTGTGCTATACTGAAGAATAGATCCCATGATGAGAGTTGTCTCTACTGTTAATCTTGTGTTTATATGATTATATGATTCGTAGTTTGTTGAACACTTGTAGCTTGGGTATGAATGAATAAACATGTAGCCACATACACCTTACGTTGTATTAATAACACCGGTTAGACAACAACATAAACGACACTGATTTTATACTCGTGTTACAAATTATTCGTTATTATTGAGGATTTAATGTAAATATCCATGGATAAGCGGGTCTTAACGACGCTTAAAGACTGTCGTATTGTGTGTTAAAGAAATATATAACCTCTATGTGGACTACGACAGAATATGTATAAAAACTTCCAAAGCAGCATTAGCCTGTCCTGTGCTTATGATGGACCATGGAAAATGGGCAGGCAGTATTTGGGCTTTGAAGTAATGAGCCGTTCTGACCTACACTTAGGCTACATTCCACTGTAGTACTGTGGTTTGAGTTTCCTTAAATTTGGGCAAGTGGGATTCCTAGAAATTGCATGAAATATCTTTTTTATTGCAATTTTCGAAAGACAGAACACAAATTCATCTTCAAAATAATTTATGCTTGCGCGATCTGAAAAAAAGGAAAAGTCAGGAAAAATGCCTTTAAACTCGACCGATTCATAATAGGACCCTATAACATTGGATTTAGTGTAAACTCACCTTAACACAGCTGATACACCAATCGGAAACCCTCCAACAATTCCGCCGGCGTGTAGCCCACTGTCCGAAGCGTTCAGATTAGATGATACACGAAAAGTTACAACAACAACAATGACGACGATGGACATTTCGATTTATAAAGAAATTCGAAAGCTTAGAAAGAAGCTGCGACAAATCGAACATCTAGAGAGCGTTGACAGAGACCTCTCAAATGAGGAGGTTGTTAAGGTATCACCACCAAACCATAATGCCTCAAAGTCATTTTTTTTTAAATGTCTATACATTCGGATAAACCAAATTTCGGACATGCAGTTACTGTACATAAGTGTCCTAAGTGAAAAGTGTAACATTCTCGCTCATTCCAAAATAAAACAGAGTAGCAAATTTGAATATAGAAAAGTTAATTTTGGTACACTTTTTGCTTTATGAAGCACCTAAAATTTGAAGGATTCCTTAGTTGCAATAAACCAACAGCTATATAGTCTTATTTATATGACGTGCAAAGAATTTAGAGATACTTTTAATATGGGCTAAATTCTTTGGAACACCTTATCAGCCAAGGACCAATTACGTGGTGGAAACCAGAAGGTTTAAATTTTCATTTATGTGCCAGGCCTCGACACTAACTTTTTTTTCCACTAGCCCATTCGGGCTAGTAAATGCAGAACCTACTAGCCCTGACCAATCTTTCATGTGCCCTGACCCTACTTGGCATCGAATCCCTCAAGCTCGTCACCATCATCAGAGTAAAAAAATCCACGAAACCATTTGTCATTTCTTTGTTCATATTCATAGCTACCAATTTCGTCATTTAAATCACTCGAATTTGTGTCAAAATCATAACTAAGTTCCACATCAATAACGCTTCCATCGCTGTCCATGTCTGTACTATCTGCCATGACAAAAATGAAACCTGTCATAATCGCTTCAGAAATACTGCAGTAAATTCACTTCCTTGTTTTTTAAAAATGGCCCACTGTTTTGATTCATCTGCGCATGCTCAAAGGAAGGTGTATTTGGGTATTTTTCCACGTCATGTTTTAATGACGTTTTACAACGTTTCAGCGATTTATTTGCCCAATTGGGAAAAGTACCCGTACCGGTCCAATTGGGAAATATTGAGTCGCGAAAACCTCAAAATTGGGAAAATTGAGTCGTGAAAACCCTGAAATTGGGAAAATTCGCATCGTGAAATCTTCAAATTGGGAAATTGGTGTATTTGATTTTTAGCTAACAAATACCTTTAAATTGAGAATAACTGATGTCAAGTTATAAATATTATATTAACTAATGTTCTAGCCATAGAGCTGCATAAGTAAATTAACTAAAGTTGCATTTTATTTTTTATTTTATTTTTTTAAATTTTCAATTGGGAAATTTGTAATTTTTCCGAGATTGGGAAAGTGCCGTTTTCCGGTACTTTACAAAGAAGGAAAAAAATGGCTGCGTTTACACAAGGTTTTCCCAGTGACTGTAACACATACGGGTCTATTCGTATCCTGAATGAAATGGGTTAAGATTTTTACATCTTTGAAAAGCTGATTTACAATGCAGTTTATTTATATAGAACACATAATCCCGCCCAGAATACACACCACCAGTCGGGAATATGTTCCTGTGACATTGGCTAGCCCTGACCTAGNACTGGGCTGTTTGCAATTTCTAAACTCAAGGCTGGCATACTTTTAGTTGAGAGAAGTGAACTGTACTATATTTAAGAAGAATTAATAAATGGAAAGAAAGAATTAACTGTGACTTGTTAGTCAAAGAAAATAAAGGTTCCTGGCTAACCGACTTTAAAAGCCAGTGGTGTCGGCAACCTGACGATTAACGCCCTTGGAACCCAGTAAAGTCGTACCAGGCACGAGGTTTACGACAAGTGCATATACATTGAAAACAGATTCCAGTAGCAGATACGCTCAGTCGCAATTTCTTGCTCGACGAACAGACTAACGTTTGTCAAGACATGGACTCATATGTACATGCGATTATGAAAAACATTGCTATGAGTGATCAGTTAATCCAACTGATAAAGAGCGAAATTGAATCTGACTCTGAAATGCAGTCTCTTAAACAAACATTCTTAATGGTTGGCCTGATAAAAGACAGGAATGTCCAAAATGTTTGTTACCTTATTGGAATTTTAGAGATTAATTGGCATTCATTGGTGGTTCATTGCCTAAGGGAAGCAAGTTTATCATTCCAAAGGAACTCAGACAGTTGACGTTGGACAAAATGCATGACTCAAACCTAGGAGTTGAGAAATGCACACAACGGGCACGAAGTGTTATGTTTTGGCCAAATATGACAAAAGACGTTAAAGACAGAGTTCTCAATTGTCCTATTTGTCTAGAGCACCGTAACAGTAACACAAAGCAACCTATGATTCCAAATCAAATTCCTGAAGGACCATGGCAGGTTGTCGCCACTGACATATTTATCTGGAATGATTACAACAATATTGTAATAGTAGATCTATACAGCAGATATTTTGAATGTAGTTTGCTGAACAATTTGAGAAGTGAAACAGTGATACACACACTTAAGGGTCATTTTGCCACACATGGTATTCCTTTAAAAGTGATAAGTGACAATGCAAGTCAATATACAATATAAAGAAGTGAAACTCCAGCTGCTGGAGCAGTATTGAAATCTTATTATAAACAATTAGTTGGTCCTTTATTTATGGCAAGTTCAAGCCATGAATTTGACAGATGTTGTAAAGATTGGGATTTTGAACATGTCACATCATCTCCATAACACTCCCAGGGCAACGCTTTTGCTGAGAGATGTATTCAAACAATCAAGAAGATTTTCACAAAATCTTTTCAAGCCAATCGAGATCATTATCTTGCAATTCTCGAGTACAGAAATTCTCCAATGTAGACAGTCAACTGTTCAATTACTCATGAACAAAACAAGATCCATATTGCCAGTAACACAAAAACATCTTGAGCCCAAAGTACAAAATCACAAACAGATCAAAGACAAGATGTCAAATTCACAACATATTTTAACGGCAAGATACGACAAACACGCAAAACCACTCAAACATTTATCAAAGGGAGAAACTGTCAAGATCCAACAAGCTAAACGTTGGAAATCAACTATTGTAAGAAAACAATTACATGACAGTTCGTATATTGTTGAAACTGAAGATGGTGGGGTTAATAGACGAAATCGTTGCCATTTGTTGAAAACAAATGAAAAACCATTGCATATTTTCGATCCACAATCACTACCTATCAGTGACTGACAATCACAACAATATCCCAAATAGTGACATGCCACAACAACAGCAGCAACAACAACATAATGCATCGGTACCAAAAGATAGTAGTAACCGAATACAGGCAGATAAACAATATGTCACTAGATCGGACAGAACAGTCAAGCCGCCTCAGAGGATAGACCTGTAAAATAACTGTAATTTGATTATACAATGTGTATGTTTAATATTATATGTGCATGTTTATCATAATATACTAGTATATGTATTTCATGAATTTGAAGTTCATATGTGCAAATCATAATATTCTAATGCTGCAGTTATTTTGTTAAAGTATCAAAGTGTTAAGAAATCGGAAAATAAACAGGTGTTTTGTTAAGTTTCAAGGTATTTCTTTTCCCGTGTAAAAGTTACATTTTGGATTATATTTCTACAGGGTTAATTGGATTTATACCTGGACACAAGATTTTGTTATATGATCACCATTGAGATACAGATTAAATATTTTCATAGGAAAACATTTATTTGAAAAGAAGGGGGATGTAACATATTGTCAAGAAATATGTTAAAGGGATATTACTGTGCTATACTGAAGAATAGATCCCATGATGAGAGTTGTCTCTACTGTTAATCTTGTGTTTATATGATTATATGATTCGTAGTTTGTTGAACACTTGTAGCTTGGGTATGAATGAATAAACATGTAGCCACATACACCTTACGTTGTATTAATAACACCGGTTAGACAACAACATAAACGACACTGATTTTATACTCGTGTTACAAATTATTCGTTATTATTGAGGATTTAATGTAAATATCCATGGATAAGCGGGTCTTAACGACGCTTAAAGACTGTCGTATTGTGTGTTAAAGAAATATATAACCTCTATGTGGACTACGACAGAATATGTATAAAAACTTCCAAAGCAGCATTAGCCTGTCCTGTGCTTATGATGGACCATGGAAAATGGGCAGGCAGTATTTGGGCTTTGAAGTAATGAGCCGTTCTGACCTACACTTAGGCTACATTCCACTGTAGTACTGTGGTTTGAGTTTCCTTAAATTTGGGCAAGTGGGATTCCTAGAAATTGCATGAAATATCTTTTTTATTGCAATTTTCGAAAGACAGAACACAAATTCATCTTCAAAATAATTTATGCTTGCGCGATCTGAAAAAAAGGAAAAGTCAGGAAAAATGCCTTTAAACTCGACCGATTCATAATAGGACCCTATAACATTGGATTTAGTGTAAACTCACCTTAACACAGCTGATACACCAATCGGAAACCCTCCAACAATTCCGCCGGCGTGTAGCCCACTGTCCGAAGCGTTCAGATTAGATGATACACGAAAAGTTACAACAACAACAATGACGACGATGGACATTTCGATTTATAAAGAAATTCGAAAGCTTAGAAAGAAGCTGCGACAAATCGAACATCTAGAGAGCGTTGACAGAGACCTCTCAAATGAGGAGGTTGTTAAGGTATCACCACCAAACCATAATGCCTCAAAGTCATTTTTTTTTAAATGTCTATACATTCGGATAAACCAAATTTCGGACATGCAGTTACTGTACATAAGTGTCCTAAGTGAAAAGTGTAACATTCTCGCTCATTCCAAAATAAAACAGAGTAGCAAATTTGAATATAGAAAAGTTAATTTTGGTACACTTTTTGCTTTATGAAGCACCTAAAATTTGAAGGATTCCTTAGTTGCAATAAACCAACAGCTATATAGTCTTATTTATATGACGTGCAAAGAATTTAGAGATACTTTTAATATGGGCTAAATTCTTTGGAACACCTTATCAGCCAAGGACCAATTACGTGGTGGAAACCAGAAGGTTTAAATTTTCATTTATGTGCCAGGCCTCGACACTAACTTTTTTTTCCACTAGCCCATTCGGGCTAGTAAATGCAGAACCTACTAGCCCTGACCAATCTTTCATGTGCCCTGACCCTACTTGGCATCGAATCCCTCAAGCTCGTCACCATCATCAGAGTAAAAAAATCCACGAAACCATTTGTCATTTCTTTGTTCATATTCATAGCTACCAATTTCGTCATTTAAATCACTCGAATTTGTGTCAAAATCATAACTAAGTTCCACATCAATAACGCTTCCATCGCTGTCCATGTCTGTACTATCTGCCATGACAAAAATGAAACCTGTCATAATCGCTTCAGAAATACTGCAGTAAATTCACTTCCTTGTTTTTTAAAAATGGCCCACTGTTTTGATTCATCTGCGCATGCTCAAAGGAAGGTGTATTTGGGTATTTTTCCACGTCATGTTTTAATGACGTTTTACAACGTTTCAGCGATTTATTTGCCCAATTGGGAAAAGTACCCGTACCGGTCCAATTGGGAAATATTGAGTCGCGAAAACCTCAAAATTGGGAAAATTGAGTCGTGAAAACCCTGAAATTGGGAAAATTCGCATCGTGAAATCTTCAAATTGGGAAATTGGTGTATTTGATTTTTAGCTAACAAATACCTTTAAATTGAGAATAACTGATGTCAAGTTATAAATATTATATTAACTAATGTTCTAGCCATAGAGCTGCATAAGTAAATTAACTAAAGTTGCATTTTATTTTTTATTTTATTTTTTTAAATTTTCAATTGGGAAATTTGTAATTTTTCCGAGATTGGGAAAGTGCCGTTTTCCGGTACTTTACAAAGAAGGAAAAAAATGGCTGCGTTTACACAAGGTTTTCCCAGTGACTGTAACACATACGGGTCTATTCGTATCCTGAATGAAATGGGTTAAGATTTTTACATCTTTGAAAAGCTGATTTAAAATGCAGTTTATTTATATAGAACACATAATCCCGCCCAGAATACACACGACCGGTCAGGAATGTTCCTGTGACATTGGCTAGCCCTGACCTAGGTACAGGCAGTGAATGTTGTTCGGACGTGCCTTAGTGTCGAGCCCTGAATATGCTTAAAATTGCAAAATAACATTACCAACTCATTAAGTTTTAATTAAAAAGTCCATCTTACCTCAAATATCGTCGAATTGAAGTTAGAAAGGCAAAAATTATTGAGTTTAACATCTGCTTCAATCGCAACACAATTACTAACCCCACGCCATGTTTTGAAACAGATTTAAATATCAACCAATCAGAAAATTGCGGTTTGTCGACACCACAATGTAACGTGTACGCGTAATTTGTTTATAAATGTCATATTAGTAATTCATCAGTGAGTGATTTCGGAATGAATATGGGCATGTTTACTATCGTTTTTTACTTGGAAGATGTGACAAATAGTTCTAAAATTATATGTTATTCCATAAAACTGAAATGATAATAAATTTCTGCGTTTCTACGTACAAAAATTACCAGTCCAACGTGTGTCTGAGATAGATTACTGAAACACAGACACTGACAAAATTGTTTCGGTAAATATATTCCGTATATAAGAATATAAATATAAACACACGTATATGTTCAAAACAGATAACGTGCAGTATCCAATCACTCTTCACAGTTTGAGCAACTTTGTATGCATGTCTTGTTTTTACCTCTTTCTGTGTTGTTTTATGTATTTTTACATTCTACGTTGGATAGGACGGTATTCTGTATGATCTGTATCACTATTATTTATGTGCTGTATAAAATAAAAGTTGTTATTTATTTGAGTACTTGCAAATTTTTAATTGTCACTTTAAAAAAAATAACAATTCTAATTTATTCCAGAAAAGTACAATAATATCGCTTTACTATATAATGGTCTGCGCTCACAACAGACGAACGCAAACTGTGTTTTCCGCCATTTATTCTTCACATTTAAACCACATGGTTTACATCGAGGCTGCGTCATCGATAAATATCTACACAGCGAACAAATTGAGAGATATTGAAAATTTGAATAGTGTTTGGATTTAAATTGCTGAGGTGTGCAAAATTCAAAGTGTCAATACATAATTCTTACGGAACATTATCAAGAAATGAATTATCTACACAGGTATGTAAATATTATTGCAATCCGTTGATATTAACTGTCTGATATGGGGACTTGAATGTTGCGCACAAAATACTTGCCCAACAATATAGACAAAGAAGGAAAACTTTCCACCATTGTTTTGGTCTTTCCCCCATTGTACGCTCCAAATATTACCAATATAAAAAGTAGCTTAATATTTGAGAGCGTCAACAAGTTGGCCTACCAGCTATATTGACCCTCTGGGTCGCTGGGAGTTGCAACTGCTAACACGATTAACCATAGAAAGTTAAGCGCCCAGAATCCAGGCGGCAGTTTAATCTGTAAAATTAGCAACATAAACTATTTTCTGGCAAAAATAACCACAAACATATCATAAATCTATCACTAATACGCAATTTAAAACAACTAATGTGATATGGTGGGCTCTCATAATAATGATATTTAAATCCAAAGTTTTTGCAATGGACAAATCCGAATATTCGGAATTTGAAAATACGCTATCAACTAGCTCCGGAATCATCCGCGAGATAGACCTCGTGTCTAATCAACCAATCATTATACACCGACTATATCTGGAACCTCTGTACTATTGATCAAATCGTTAATTCAAATCTTAGGCTTTCAGTTTAATTACGTTTTTATGCCCCTGGTAGGGTGGCATATAGCAGTTGAACAGTCAGTCCGTCCGTGCGTCTGTCAGTCTGTGTGTCCAGGGCTTTTTTTCCTTATTAGAGATTGGCCGTGAACCGCCAATTCACAATTTTTACACGGCCAATTCACAAATCGAACGGGCTACAAAAACTGCCATTTTTAACTGTGAAAATCAGACTTTTTGTGCTCAAATCTGTCAAAAACGGCCATTGCACAATTCAAAACTACGTTTTATTTTAGTGTAATCGCTTTCAATAGTGTATGTTCAGACATAATTTATGCACAAATATTGTCCCTGAACTTATTTTTTGAAAGAAAAAAGAGTCCAGACAATCAAAACATGATATATTTTGAAATTTAAGTTTAATGCAAGTATTAAACATAATTTTTCTGTCCTTATTCTTAACAAATGAATTTCAAAATTTTTACAAGTTCGCAAATGAATCGCTTTCAATAGTGTATGTTCAGACATAATTTATGCACAAATATTGTCCCTGAACTTATTTTTTGAAAGAAAAAAAGAGTNAAAAAAAAAAAAAAAAAAAAAAAAAAAATTTTTTTTTTTTTTTAAATTGGGAATTTTTTTCCAAATTTTGGGAAAAAAGTATACCTTTTGCCATTGGGAACATAGCCGTTATTCGGCTATAAAATCGGGCCAAAAAAAGCCCTGCAAACACATCTCTTGTTTTATCAACTTTATGTTTTAAGCATTTGTCAACAAACAACATGCAAATTGATGTAAATTGTAACAGTTATTGTGTTTGTAACAATGTATTAGGTTGATTGAACTCGATTTTATAGACATACATGAGACATAATATTTTTACATTGAATTTGATTTTGGCAAGAAGAACTCTGAGCTGTACGAATGTACTCATAAAAGCTCAGAGCATTCAAGAAGAACTAAAGGATTCCTCTGTTCTATTTTAAACTTGGCTCAAGACAATTTTGAGCCAGGGGCCAAACCCTGAAAACATTTTCATTTTATGTTATTTAATAATTTTAAGTGAGCACATTTTTTTCATAAAATAATGGGAAAACAAAATGTTTCTCAATTTCATTTTATGTCCTTCAGTGCATGAAGAAAGATTCAATCAGAGAAGAGCTGCTTGAGTTACTGCAGGACTACAATCCGGAAAGTGTTTACCCCACTGGAGAATCAGACTTGGATTCCACAAGATCAACAATAAATGTCAGTAGCTGTGATTACAATGCCCCAGAGACCCATGAAACTAGTGCACATTATCGGGAGGCAGATCCTAGTCAGATAGAGCTAACAGAAGAGGCTGCTGTAGATACTAGAGGAGAAGAAGAGACTAATTTAAACTGTAATTCTGATGCTGACAGAAGCAGTGGTGATGCTCCTATCCAAGTCAATAGTAAAAGTGACAACAATGGCGATAGTGGAGAGAAACAAACAACAGCAGACAAAAGGTAAATAAGCTTTCTAAGTGTGCCATATTTGTTAAAGTAAAAGTTGATCTCAGTGTAAGATAATTCTCTACATTCACAGTATCAGGTTTAGAATGGCTCAGAAAAAGTAGGGGAAAAAAGAGGTAAAGTATCAGTATTCATTAAATGCTACCTATACTTTGGCTGACGGTAAGTTTATAATTAATTTATGAATAATGTTTGTATATATATGCATTGATATTGATTTTTTAATCATACTGAATTGTATTTAATTTAATATTATTGTATTGAAATCTAATTTTAAATATGATGTTAATTTTTTGTTATTGTATGCTTGTAAAGAGGTACAGGATCTATACTGTGGTCATCATGGATTTCTGTCAATTTTTCAGTCTGTATGTCTGTGCATAGACACAAGCATTATTATTACTTCTTAAAAAGGTAGATGCTATGGAGCGCCATGGATTAATGGTATTTGTCACTACTGAGTGCTGGGATAAGTTCTAGATATGGATGAATACAATTCTTTATAAACAATAAAATCTTAATTACTAATTGTGGATAAAGAGGTCCATGGGGCCTATTAACTATGGTCAATTACCAGCACATTGTCAATACAAATAAAATGCACACCAGCAGTTAATTTGCACATTGTGATACTTTAAACAGAGAATACATGCTTCTTTTAATGGCAATGTGCTTTGGTGAGTGAGCTCAATTTATGTTATGAATGATTTTGGAAAAATGCCAGCATTTACATGAGTAATGTAACCTTGTTTCTGTTTACAGGCCTTTTTAGCTCACCTGAGCACAACGTGCTCATGGTGAGCTATTGTGATCGCCTTTCGTCCGTCGTGCGTCGTGCGGCGTCAACATTTACCTTGTTAACACTCTAGAGGTCACATTTATTGTCCAATCTTCATGAAACTTGGTCAGAACATGTGTCTCAATAATATCTTGGACGAGTTCGAAAATGGTTCCGGTTGGTTGAAAAACATGGCTGCCAGGGGGCGTGGCAGTTTTCCTTATATGGCTATAGTAGTAAAACCTTGTTAACACTCTAGAAGTCACATTTTTAGTCCAATCTTCATGAAACTTGGTGGGAACATGTGTCCCAATAAAATCTTGGACAAGTTCAAAAATGGTTTCGGTTGGATGAAAAACATGGCCGCCAAGGGGCGGGGCAGTTTTCCTTATATGGCTATAGTAAAACCTTGTTAACACTCTAGAAGTCACATTTATTGTCCAATCTTCATGAAACTTAGTCAGAACATGTGTCCCAATAATATCTTGGACGAGTTCGAAAATGGTTCCGGTTGGTTGAAAAACATGGCCGCCAGGGGGCGTGGCAGTTTTCCTTATATGGCTATAGTAAAACCTTGTTAACACTCTAGAAGTCACATTTTTAGTCCAATCTTCATGAAACTTTGTCAAAACATGTGTCCCAATAATATCTTGGACGAGTTCGAAAATGGTTCCAGTTGAATGAAAAACATGGCCGCCATGGGGCGGGGCAGTTTTCCTTATATGGCTTTACTGTATGGTAAAACCTTGTTAACACTCTAGAAGTCACATTTGTGGTCCAATGCTCATGAAACTTGGTCAGAATATTTGAACTAATAATATCTGGGCTGAGTTCGAAAATGGTTGAGATCTGTTGAAAAACATGGCCGCAAGGGGGCGTGGCATTTTTCCTTATATGGCAATGTAGTAAAACCTTTTTAACACTCTAGAAGTCACATTTTTAGTCCAATCTTCATGAAACTTGATCAGAACATTTGTTCTAACAATAGCTCGGGTGAGTTTGAAAATGGTTATGGTTCGTTGAAAAACATGGCCGCCAGGGGGGGAGAGGCAGTTGTCCTTATATGGCTTTAGTGAAAACTTGTTGACACTATATTAGCCACATTTATTGGCCAATCTTCATGAAACTTGGTCAGAACATTTGTCCCAATGAAATTTTGGCAGAGATTGAAACTGGGTCATATGAGCTCAAAAACTAGGTCACAAGGTCAAATATAAAAAAAAACATGTTAAAAGTCACTTTTTTGGTCCAAAATAATCTTCATGAATCAGCTTGCATTTTTTCAGAATAGTCTAGTTCCTTTGGCTTTCAGGTGAGCGCCTTAGGGTCTGATGGCCCTCTTGTTCTGTCTATTTGGGGAAAAAGTACCTAGCAAAATTGGGAATTTTCCAGTCGAGAAATCTTCCAAATTGGGAAGAATTTTCATCGACAAAAGCATTATTTGGGCAGGGTTTTTTCCAGCCATTTTGAATAAAAATCATATAAATTATGATTATATATTTTGTAGTTTGTTTCAAAAATAAAATTGAGATATAGAGTCTAATAATCATAAGTCATAAGACACTTCTTTCTTAAAAAAAAAAAAATGGGGGGGGGATTTTTTTTGAGAATTGGGGAAAAAATATGCATATTTGGCATGGGGAATGGGTCCTACTATCGGACCCGTGAGATAGGCAGAAAAAGGCCTGGTTTAGCAAGATATATTGCAACTTTACATGTATAGAATCTAACAAAAGTGGTCATCTTATACTAAATTTATTAATTAAGTTCAGGAATTGTATGAGTAGGCAAGCATTTGGCGCACTTACACTAACAGTACTATCAAAGTTGGTGGACATGTTAAGAAAATGTTGTTACAACGAGTGCCTGAGCTGTTTTATCACATACTTTTTAATGATATAAAAAAATATGCCCCCTTTAAAAAAAAAAGGGGTTTATTGTTTTTGGCCTGTCTGTCATTCTGTACCAAAACTTTAACCTTGATTAAAGTTTTGTTATAACTTTTGCAATATTGATCACAGCAACTTGATATTTGGCATGCATGTGTATCTCATGGAGCTGCACATTTTGAGTGNGAAAAAAAAAAAAAAAAAAAAATCAAAGCGGCGTTGTATGACAAACACATCTCTTGTTATTTAGAAAACTTGCGGAACATGCTTACTGATTATATTAGTTGTGTTTGTAATACACCGTAAACAAGGAGTTTAATAAAAAATGTATTTGATGGTTTCAGATCCTCATCTCAGGCCAGACCTGTACAGAAGAAACCCACCAGTGTATCACCAACCAAGAAACCAATAGACAGCTCAGGTGACGTGTGTGTTTATGATCTTTTATATTGCAAATCATATTATTTTTTTTATCAGAAAAATACCTACCCGGTATATGGTTCACGATTGTGATTATATGTATATTTATGGCTTTAACCCACACATGATTTAATGTCTGACAATCTGTTAATAAAGCTTGGAGTTGGAAATACCCATGTATCTTCAATTATCTTATACGTGTTGAAATAGATGCAAATTCTTATCTAAGAAGAAGTATCACATTTCATTTCTCAAAGGCTCCACTATTGTCATGCATTTTCACCTGACAACTTGTTATAACCTGCTTGCCTGAAATAAACCTACAATCAACAAGGTGTCAGACAGGTTGACTGATCTTGCGTAAATAAATGCAAGTCTGGCTTTTAATGTTGACGTGTCTATAGACTGGCTGGGTATGGAAAGTTATTATATCCATGAACTACTCATGAGATTATGTTGCCTGTTTAAATACTGCCAGCCATTTACTCACATCTGACAATGCATGAATGTGTTTCACAAATGGTTGGGTATTGTCCCACATAGTGTGACGAATTGGAAAAGCTCACAAGTTACAACTAACAAGCATTGTCTGACAAATTGTTGCGTGTTCTTAGAAAACTGGGCAAAATGCTTGTGCGTAAATTGTCATCCCAGATTAGCCTGTGCAGTCAGCACAGGCTAATCAGGGTCAACAATTTCCGCTTTTTTGGATTTTTTCGTTTAAATGATGTCTCTTCTTAGCGAAAATCCAGTTTAGGCGGAAAGTGTCGTCCCCTATTAGCCTGTGCGGACTGCACAAGCTAATCTGGGATGACACTTTAAGCACAAGCATTTTGCCCAGTTTTCTCAGAACAAGCCACAATTGACCAAATGCCTGACAAGATTCCACTCTAATGATTTACAATGTGTTTTCCACTATTCAATACGTTTTTACCCTAAAAAGAACATTTTTACAAATTTAAAAAGATGAACATATCCAAGAGCACCCACCAACAAATCACAACATGTATCTTATTATAATTAAATTCATTTTAACATCCTAAAATAGTTGTTTTAATTTTAAATTAATGGAATGCATAGTTTGTTGGCAGTTTTTGCAGAGAGATACAATATCCAATTTGATCGAAAATAACGTGAATTTTCCAAATTTGACCCGTACTGATACCATTCCCTAAACCTTGGTTAGGATAGATCAATGTACTATCAAGTATGACTAAGCTTACATTGTTCCAGGTAAACCACAGAACAGTGTGGCAGAGAAATGGAGAAGCTCAATATTCAGTGTGACGGCCCTGGAGGGTCACAATGACATCACCCTGGCAACGGACATGTCTGAAAAGCTCATTGTGTCAGCCAGGTAAAAAATAGGTTTCTTTGATAAAAATATTTTGCAGTTGACAAACCTGTAAGGTATAGTTGTAATAATTCCATCTTATGATTAATTGGTTCCTCAACATAATTATACTCCCACAAAGTTTAGGGGGGTATATAGGAGTGAGCTTGTCTGTCGGTCTGTCTGTCTGTCGGTCTGTCTGTCTGTCGGTCCGTATTGGTTGTCCGCTCTCTAACTTAAGTAGTTTTCATCCAATCCTCACCAAACTTAGTTAGCCCCACACTTTTTGAAAAAAAGGTGGGGATATTGTGGTTTTCTCCGCCGTCCGTCCGTCCTTCACTCTGTCTCTGTCTGTCTGTTCGTCCTGGCCAATATCTCCTCCTACACTATTAGCACTAGAACCTTGAAACTTACACACAAAGTAGCTATGGGCATATGTGCGACCCTGCACTATTTGGAATTTTGATCTGACCCCTGGGTCAAAAGTTATGGGGGTTGGGGTGGGTCAGAAATTATCACTCATTTTTAGCCGGATTTTTTTCGAAAAAATCTCGGCTTATAGATTGATGTTGTCGGGCGGGCGGGGGGGCGGGCGGGCGGCGTGCTCGAAAATGTTAAAGTTCTTATTTCATGGTATAACTTTGGTATGCTTGGACCTAGAGTCTTCAAACTTGACATGAAGGTTGGCCAGGATTAACAGATGACCACTGGTCATTTCAAGGTCATTCATTTGAAGGTGAAGGTCACTGTGACCTTCAATATAAAAATGTTAAAGTTGTTATAACTTTGGTATGCTTGGACCTAGAGTCTTGAAACTTGACATGAAGGTTGGCCAGAACTAGTAAGTAACCACTGGACATTTCAAGGTCATTCATTTGAAGGTCAAGGTCACTGTGACCTTGAATGTAAAAATGTTAAAGTTGTTATAACTTTGGTATGCTTGGACCTAGAGTCTTGAAACTTGACATGAAGGTTGGCCAGAACTAGTAAGTAACCACTGGACATTTCAAGGTCATTCATTTGAAGGTCAAGGTCACTGTGACCTTGAATGTAAAAATGTTAAAGTTGTTATAACTTTGGTATGCTTGGACCTAGAGTCTTGAAACTTGACATGAAGGTTGGCCAGAACTAGTAAGTAACCACTGGACATTTCAAGGTCATTCATTTGAAGGTCAAGGTCACTGTGACCTTGAATGTAAAAATGTTAAAGTTGTTATAACTTTGGTATGCTTGGACCTAGAGTCTTGAAACTTGACATGAAGGTTGGCCAGAACTAGTAAGTAACCACTGGACATTTCAAGGTCATTCATTTGAAGGTCAAGGTCACTGTGACCTTGAATGTAAAAATGTTAAAGTTGTTATAACTTTGGTATGCTTGGACCTAGAGTCTTGAAACTTGACATGAAGGTTGGCCAGAACTAGTAAGTAACCACTGGACATTTCAAGGTCATTCATTTGAAGGTCAAGGTCACTGTGACCTTGAATGTAAAAATGTTAAAGTTGTTATAACTTTGGTATGCTTGGACCTAGAGTCTTGAAACTTGACATGAAGGTTGGCCAGAACTAGTAAGTAACCACTGGACATTTCAAGGTCATTCATTTGAAGGTCAAGGTCACTGTGACCTTGAATGTAAAAATGTTAAAGTTGTTATAACTTTGGTATGCTTGGACCTAGAGTCTTGAAACTTGACATGAAGGTTGGCCAGAACTAGTAAGTAACCACTGGACATTTCAAGGTCATTCATTTGAAGGTCAAGGTCACTGTGACCTTGAATGTAAAAATGTTAAAGTTGTTATAACTTTGGTATGCTTGGACCTAGAGTCTTGAAACTTGACATGAAGGTTGGCCAGAACTAGTAAGTAACCACTGGACATTTCAAGGTCATTCATTTGAAGGTCAAGGTCACTGTGACCTTGAATGTAAAAATGTTAAAGTTGTTATAACTTTGGTATGCTTGGACCTAGAGTCTTGAAACTTGACATGAAGGTTGGCCAGAACTAGTAAGTAACCACTGGACATTTCAAGGTCATTCATTTGAAGGTCAAGGTCACTGTGACCTTGAATGTAAAAATGTTAAAGTTGTTATAACTTTGGTATGCTTGGACCTAGAGTCTTGAAACTTGACATGAAGGTTGGCCAGAACTAGTAAGTAACCACTGGACATTTCAAGGTCATTCATTTGAAGGTCAAGGTCACTGTGACCTTGAATGTAAAAATGTTAAAGTTGTTATAACTTTGGTATGCTTGGACCTAGAGTCTTGAAACTTGACATGAAGGTTGGCCAGAACTAGTAAGTAACCACTGGACATTTCAAGGTCATTCATTTGAAGGTCAAGGTCACTGTGACCTTGAATGTAAAAATGTTAAAGTTGTTATAACTTTGGTATGCTTGGACCTAGAGTCTTGAAACTTGACATGAAGGTTGGCCAGAACTAGTAAGTAACCACTGGACATTTCAAGGTCATTCATTTGAAGGTCAAGGTCACTGTGACCTTGAATGTAAAAATGTTAAAGTTGTTATAACTTTGGTATGCTTGGACCTAGAGTCTTGAAACTTGACATGAAGGTTGGCCAGAACTAGTAAGTAACCACTGGACATTTCAAGGTCATTCATTTGAAGGTCAAGGTCACTGTGACCTTGAATGTAAAAATGTTAAAGTTGTTATAACTTTGGTATGCTTGGACCTAGAGTCTTGAAACTTGACATGAAGGTTGGCCAGAACTAGTAAGTAACCACTGGACATTTCAAGGTCATTCATTTGAAGGTCAAGGTCACTGTGACCTTGAATGTAAAAATGTTAAAGTTGTTATAACTTTGGTATGCTTGGACCTAGAGTCTTGAAACTTGACATGAAGGTTGGCCAGAACTAGTAAGTAACCACTGGACATTTCAAGGTCATTCATTTGAAGGTCAAGGTCACTGTGACCTTGAATGTAAAAATGTTAAAGTTGTTATAACTTTGGTATGCTTGGACCTAGAGTCTTGAAACTTGACATGAAGGTTGGCCAGAACTAGTAAGTAACCACTGGACATTTCAAGGTCATTCATTTGAAGGTCAAGGTCACTGTGACCTTGAATGTAAAAATGTTAAAGTTGTTATAACTTTGGTATGCTTGGACCTAGAGTCTTGAAACTTGACATGAAGGTTGGCCAGAACTAGTAAGTAACCACTGGACATTTCAAGGTCATTCATTTGAAGGTCAAGGTCACTGTGACCTTGAATGTAAAAATGTTAAAGTTGTTATAACTTTGGTATGCTTGGACCTAGAGTCTTGAAACTTGACATGAAGGTTGGCCAGAACTAGTAAGTAACCACTGGACATTTCAAGGTCATTCATTTGAAGGTCAAGGTCACTGTGACCTTGAATGTAAAAATGTTAAAGTTGTTATAACTTTGGTATGCTTGGACCTAGAGTCTTGAAACTTGACATGAAGGTTGGCCAGAACTAGTAAGTAACCACTGGACATTTCAAGGTCATTCATTTGAAGGTCAAGGTCACTGTGACCTTGAATGTAAAAATGTTAAAGTTGTTATAACTTTGGTATGCTTGGACCTAGAGTCTTGAAACTTGACATGAAGGTTGGCCAGAACTAGTAAGTAACCACTGGACATTTCAAGGTCATTCATTTGAAGGTCAAGGTCACTGTGACCTTGAATGTAAAAATGTTAAAGTTGTTATAACTTTGGTATGCTTGGACCTAGAGTCTTGAAACTTGACATGAAGGTTGGCCAGAACTAGTAAGTAACCACTGGACATTTCAAGGTCATTCATTTGAAGGTCAAGGTCACTGTGACCTTGAATGTAAAAATGTTAAAGTTGTTATAACTTTGGTATGCTTGGACCTAGAGTCTTGAAACTTGACATGAAGGTTGGCCAGAACTAGTAAGTAACCACTGGACATTTCAAGGTCATTCATTTGAAGGTCAAGGTCACTGTGACCTTGAATGTAAAAATGTTAAAGTTGTTATAACTTTGGTATGCTTGGACCTAGAGTCTTGAAACTTGACATGAAGGTTGGCCAGAACTAGTAAGTAACCACTGGACATTTCAAGGTCATTCATTTGAAGGTCAAGGTCACTGTGACCTTGAATGTAAAAATGTTAAAGTTGTTATAACTTTGGTATGCTTGGACCTAGAGTCTTGAAACTTGACATGAAGGTTGGCCAGAACTAGTAAGTAACCACTGGACATTTCAAGGTCATTCATTTGAAGGTCAAGGTCACTGTGACCTTGAATGTAAAAATGTTAAAGTTGTTATAACTTTGGTATGCTTGGACCTAGAGTCTTGAAACTTGACATGAAGGTTGGCCAGAACTAGTAAGTAACCACTGGACATTTCAAGGTCATTCATTTGAAGGTCAAGGTCACTGTGACCTTGAATGTAAAAATGTTAAAGTTGTTATAACTTTGGTATGCTTGGACCTAGAGTCTTGAAACTTGACATGAAGGTTGGCCAGAACTAGTAAGTAACCACTGGACATTTCAAGGTCATTCATTTGAAGGTCAAGGTCACTGTGACCTTGAATGTAAAAATGTTAAAGTTGTTATAACTTTGGTATGCTTGGACCTAGAGTCTTGAAACTTGACATGAAGGTTGGCCAGAACTAGTAAGTAACCACTGGACATTTCAAGGTCATTCATTTGAAGGTCAAGGTCACTGTGACCTTGAATGTAAAAATGTTAAAGTTGTTATAACTTTGGTATGCTTGGACCTAGAGTCTTGAAACTTGACATGAAGGTTGGCCAGAACTAGTAAGTAACCACTGGACATTTCAAGGTCATTCATTTGAAGGTCAAGGTCACTGTGACCTTGAATGTAAAAATGTTAAAGTTGTTATAACTTTGGTATGCTTGGACCTAGAGTCTTGAAACTTGACATGAAGGTTGGCCAGAACTAGTAAGTAACCACTGGACATTTCAAGGTCATTCATTTGAAGGTCAAGGNCTTTTCATGACGTTTGCGGTCACTGGAGTCAAGGTCACCGAGTCTAATAATAGATTTTCCGTCCCACTTTTGTTACAGTTTCTCATGGCGCCTTCAATACTTTACCGATCTCTTACATATTTGGCATGTAGGTACCTTGCATGGACCTCTACCTTTTCATGACGTTTGCGGTCACTAGGGTCAAAGTCACCAAGGCTAATAATAGATTTTCATTCCCACTTTTGCTACAGTTTCTAATGGCGCCTTCAATACTTTACCGATCTCTTACATATTTGGCATGTAGGTACCTTGCATGGACCTCTACCTTTTCATAACGTTTGTGGTCACTGGGGTCAAGGTCACCGAGGCTAATAATAGATTTTCATTCCCACTTTTGTTACAGTTTCTCATGGCGCCTTCAATACTTTACCGATCTCTTACATATTTGGCATGTAGGTACCTTGCATGGACCTCTACCTTTTCATTATGTTTGCGGTCACTGGGGTCAAAGTCACCGTGGCTAATAATAGATTTTCCGTCCCACTTTTGTTACAGTTTCTCTTGGCGCCTTCAATACTTTACCGATCTCTAACATATCCAAGGCATGTAGGTACCTTGCATGGACCTCTACCTTTTCATGACGTTTGCGGTCACTGGGGTCAAGGTCACTGAGGCAAATAATAGATTTTCCGTCCCACTTTTGTAACAGTTTCTCATGGCGCCTTCAATACTTTACAGATCTCTTACATATTTGGCATGTAGGTACCTTGCATGGACCTGTACCTTTTCATGACGTTTGTGGTCACTGGGGTCAAGGTCACCGTGGCTAATAATAGATTTTCCGTCCCACTTTTGTTACAGTTTCTCATGGAGCCTTCAATACTTTACCGATCTCTTACATATTTGGCATGTAGGTACCTTGCATGAACCTCTACCTTTTCATGACGTGTGCGGTCACTGGGGTCAAAGTCACTGAGGCTAATAATAGATTTTCCGTCCCACTTTTGTTACAGTTTCTCATGGCGCCTTCAATACTTTACCGATCTCTTCCCCATGTGGCATGTAGGTACCTTGTATGGACCTCTACCTTTTGATGAGATTTGAGGTCACTGGGGTCAAGGTCACTGAGGCTAATAATAGATTTTCTCAAGGACACATTTTTTTATTTTTTTTTCACACAATTAACCCATATATCGACAAAGCATCATTTGGGAGCATCCTTTAGTTTTACTGATATCCTTGTTTAAGATTTTTTTCACCATTTTGGGAATGGGGCCGGGTCCCTTTGGATTGGGAATAATCGCATCATTTTGATTAAAATTGGGGAATAAGTGTTGTTGTTTTTTTGCTAACAAAAACTTCAAAATTAAGAATAAAAGTGCTCCCAATATTATATTTACTAACCTTCAAGTTATAGAGCTGGAGCTGAGATGAACTTTATGTTGAGATAAAAAAAAAGTCAATTTGATAAAATATCTACTTTTTTGCCATTGGGAACACAGGTACTTGAAAATATTATTTTTGGTCCTTACATATATAATAAAAGAAAAGGTATCCAACGATGATTTCACCGGTGTATTTAATAACGCTATGCAACACCATGAAAGATCGAATAATGCACACAAATGTCGTTGTGGTTGTCAGCAGGAAGCATCAATATATGATTAAACACCGTTTATTTAATGAAAATCCGCTTTAAGTATGTCATAAACAGCTTAAAGTTTCACAAATATGAACCCAAATTGAAGTGTGTAATTCTCGACATCCAATTGTCAGTTACGACGGAAGGCGATTTTTGGTAGATTTTTCACAATTAAACAAGAACTTCGGTATAAACTCCACATACGTNTTACTGATATCCTTGTTTAAGATTTTTTTCACCATTTTGGGAATGGGGCCGGGTCCCTTTGGATTGGGAATAATCGCATCATTTTGATTAAAATTGGGGAATAAGTGTTGTTGTTTTTTTGCTAACAAAAACTTCAAAATTAAGAATAAAAGTGCTCCCAATATTATATTTACTAACCTTCAAGTTATAGAGCTGGAGCTGAGATGAACTTTATGTTGAGATAAAAAAAAAGTCAATTTGATAAAATATCTACTTTTTTGCCATTGGGAACACAGGTACTTGAAAATATTATTTTTGGTCCTTACATATATAATAAAAGAAAAGGTATCCAACGATGATTTCACCGGTGTATTTAATAACGCTATGCAACACCATGAAAGATCGAATAATGCACACAAATGTCGTTGTGGTTGTCAGCAGGAAGCATCAATATATGATTAAACACCGTTTATTTAATGAAAATCCGCTTTAAGTATGTCATAAACAGCTTAAAGTTTCACAAATATGAACCCAAATTGAAGTGTGTAATTCTCGACATCCAATTGTCAGTTACGACGGAAGGCGATTTTTGGTAGATTTTTCACAATTAAACAAGAACTTCGGTATAAACTCCACATACGTTTTTCAGTAACTAAATTTTCCTTCGAAATACATCGTTCTTTAGTAACTGCAGAACAAAACTACTCAGAAAAAGAATAAAATACACCAAATATTATGTTATAAGTTCAACAGTATACCATTCGGTACCCCTCGCAGATTATCATAATATATTATTTTCAACCAATGAAACGTCTTCTTTCCGTAACACAGATTCTGCCTTTAAATGGTGGTTGTGATGTTGCGCAATACGCAAAATGTGTTGTGTTTTATGAATTTTCGACTTTTTACCGTTCAACTTGGACTAAAGAACGACGTAGTTCGAATGAAAACTTAGTAAATGAAAAACGTATGTGGAGTTTATAACAAAGTTCTTGTTCAATTGTGAAAAAACGACCGAAATTCGCGGTCCGTCATAATTGCAATTAACTGACAGTTGGACGCCGAGAATTACACATTGCGATTTTGGGGACATATATGTGAAACTTTAAGCTGTTTTGGACATACTTGATGGATTTTCATCAAATAAAGGGTGTTTAATCATAGATTGGTGCTTCCTGCTGGCAACCACAACGACATTTGTGTGCATTATTCGATCTTTCATGCTGTTGCATAGCGTTATTAAATACACCTGTGAAATCATCATTGGATACCTTTTCTTTAATTATATATATATAAGGACCAAAAAAAATATTTTCAAGTACCTGTGATTGGGAATGGGGCCGAATACTGGCCCGAATTTTAACGAAAAAAAAACACACTGTTTTATAGCCGTGACACGACCGTGAAGATCTGGTGCATGGATAGTCTGAGGGAGCTGAGAAGTCTTGGGGGACACACTGGCTCTGTCACTGATGTCCTGGTGAAACCGTTCAAGGAGGTGCCCATTTTGGGTCGGTTGCTTTATAGAATTGTATATATGAGCCTCGCTCTGGAAAAATCTGGCTTGATGCATGTGCGTAAAGTGTGGTCTCAGATTAGCCTGTGAGGTTTTCACAGGCTAATCAGGGACTACACTTTTGGCTTTTATGGTATTTTTCCTTTAAAGGAAGTCTCTTCTTAGCAAAATCCAGTTAAGGCGGAAAGTGTCTTCCGCACAGGCTAATCTGGGACGACACTTTACGCACATGCATTAAACCCCATTTTCTGAGTTTGAGATTCTTATATAATTATATAACATTTTAAGAACAAACTTATTGATTCAGAAGGAGCTTAGCTTGCTCATCAAGATTTTACTTTAAATGTTCTTATTTACTTAGAAGATAACCTACATTTTGATTAGATATCCCCAATTCATTTTGATTGCATCGAGAGTCTAAGGCTTATTGAAACGCTCTCAAGTCGGTTTCCTGGGAAGAACCAGTACTTGGTGTCTTGGGGCAGATTGAAATCAGTTAGTTTTATACATGTGAGATAAAAAAAAAAANNGTTTGACATTTTTTGAATATCTGTTAAGAGGATTTCCAGTACAATATTTGGCTTTTTGAATGTGTTCTGATATTAAGACTGACAGTGAGTGTCATTGATTTGCCGTTATATTTTAGGACACATTATTTTTCTTTATATTCTCTTACAAATTTGTTCCCGGACATTTTATGGCATTATTTGCATCTGTCATGTAACAGGCCTTTTTCTGTTGTATCTATGGTTCAACAAACCCATTCCCAAAGAAAAATGGTAAACAAAAATCCTAATTTGCAAAAAGATAATTACATCTGATTTTTATGCCCCCTTCTTCGAAGAAGAGGGGGTATATTGTTTTTGGCCTGTCTGTCTGTCTGTCTGTCATTCTGTCCGAAAACTTTAACCTTGGTCATAACTTTTGCAATATTGAAGATGGCAACTTGATATTTGGCATGCATGTGTATCTCATAGACCTGCACATTTTGAGTGGTGAAAGGTCAAGGTCATCCTTCAAGGTCAAAGGTCAAATATATGGGTCAGAATCGCTCAAAAGGGGGCATAGTGTTTCTCAAAAACATCACTTGTTATGCCCCCTTCTTCGAAGAAGAGGGGGTATATAGTTTTTGGCCTGTCTGTCTGTCTGTCATTCTGTCCCAAAACTTTAACCTTGGTCATAACTTTTGCAATATTGAAGATAGCAACTTGATATTTGGCATGCGTGTATCTCATGGACCTGCACATTTTGAGTGGTGAAAGGTCAAGGTCATCCTTCAAGGTCAAAGGTCAAATATATTGGTCAACATCGCTCAAAAGGGGGCGTAGTGTTTCTAAAAAACATCACTTGTTTTTTTAAAGAAGTGTCTAATGATTATTATATCTCAATTTTATTTCAAATACATCAAACAAATACTATTACTATAATGTATGTGATATTGTTTTATAATTTGATTTATTAAAAAGAGTAATTTTTTTTAATAAGTTTTTTCAAATCAGTGGACTTTTTATGCTGAAATATTCCTTTCCCAAAATTGCATTTTCCCCAAAATTGCCAGAAAAAGGCCTGTGTTAACTGGTCCTACTGATCATACTTTTCATTCTTGTATCTGTCTTTATACTCTGTAAATTTCATTTCAGGAGCTGCGTTTGAGGTGTCCGAAAGTGACCATTTGATCTTCAGTGTCTCTACAGACTGTTATCTGAAAGTTTGGTCTGCAGACACTGGTAGGGCTACTAGAAAATATTTCTGTTTTGATTTAATTATGTGTTAAAAGATTGTTTTGATTTTATTACATGTGTTGTTGCAGTCCTTTTACTGATAGAAATACCTAAACACCTGATCTCATTATGAGCTTGATGTTGAACACACACATTACCTGGGCCGGTATTCACAAAGCTCCTTAGGGAAATCTTAACTTAAGTTGTACTTAAGGGAAATTTTCAGATCAAATTTGTATAAAGAAATCCAAAATTTGTGATTAAAAAATAATAAAATATTAATCATTTTAGAAATATTTACTATTTTAAAACATGTTCATGTAAAAATACCAATGTTTGATCAAGCTGGAGGCTTAAGGAATGTTATGAAATTAAGGAACTTTCCTTAGTTTTTCCCTAAGGAGCTTTGTGAATACGGGCCCTGGCCTCATTTTGACCTAAACATCGACCTACTTTGTAGCTTAAACTCTTTTGATAGGGCCAGTGAATCAATACTGACCAAGCTTTCACTGGGGGCGTGTACGTTTATTGAATATTGCATATTGTATTAAGTATTTCTGTTGGTCTAAGAATTATTCAAATGCCCATTTATCTGTATGTTAGAAGAAATTTTCATGAGAATCCGCTTCCTTCAGCATAGATGAATGTTTAAAATTATTAAAATGCACATGTAATTTGTACGTAAGAAGCCATATTGAAACAAAAACTCTTACTTAGGATGAGGGTCATATTGAATCGTATGTATGCAGTGCTCCAGCTAGGCCTAAATTGAAGGGCGCCCCGCCCTGCCCTCCCGAACCTCCGCCCTGCCCTCCCGAACCTCTGCCCTGCCCTTCCTAGGGCCCCCCTGCCCTTTACATATGATGATTAATAAATCTCTTTTTAAAATACATTGTAATTAATTTATTCCTCATTGTAGACATTTTATTTGAATTGTTTTATTATAATGGGAATAATATATTCTAACAATTATTAATAACATATAAATAAACATGTAAATGGAAGCATTCCAGAAACGCCAGCGCGCTCAAAAGTGCCCTTTTGACAAAATACTGCGCGTCCAAAGTGCCCTTTTGACAAAAAAGCCCCCCTGCCTTTTTGAAATCCTAGCTGGAGCACTGTGTATGTTAGACTCACGCATACAATAATGAAGTAGAACATTGCCTTGTTTCTAACATCCACAGGGGAGCAGCTACAGTCCATATACACGTACAGTCCTATCACCAAAGTGTGTATCTACCCAGAGGAGGGATTAATCATCACAGCTTCAGGTACATATATTTGAGCCTCGCTCTGTGAAAAGGGGGTTTAATGATTGTGCGTAAAGTGCTGTCTCAGATAAGCCTGTGCAGTCTGCACAGGCTAATCAGGGACGACACTTTCCGCTTTTACTGTATATTTCGTTTAAAGGATTTCTCTTCTTAGCGAAAATCATGTTTATGTATAAAGTGTCGTCCCTGATTAGCCTGTTCGGACTGCACAGGCTTATCTGGCACGACACTTAACGCACATGCAAGAAGCCCCTTTTTCACAGAGCGTGACCCATTTATAATATTAAAAATTTGATAGTTTATTCTTCATACTTATGGCATTATGCCCCTGGTTAAACATTGATACACATTATACAAATAAATAATAACAGTGCAATTGTTGATAGAGTAAAATTGCAAATTATTTCAAATTATAATACAGTCATACTTACATAAACAGACTGACATTTGAAGCGTTGTATACAGGTTACAATAATTTCTATTTAATAGTATTAGTTCACGATGACTAAATGTAATATGATCAGTCATATCCAAACTTGTCAAATTTTTACAGGACAGTAGGTCCTGTAAACTTGGAAAATATACAGGACCTCCTTTTTTTTTACAGGACCCACTGGCTACAGAATAAAACAGTAAAATAACCCGGTTTCATTGCTGGTATCAATGTCATGGCGGTGCAATATTGACGATGATCATAATTATAAATTACAATTGTGATTACAAGCGCACAAATTTATATTTGTATCATTTAATAAAAAGACTTATGATGATCTTGTTAAGCGATTAGACCGTCATAGATTTGGACTAGCATTCCTTTGATAATTACGCAGACTTGGGGAAAGACTATCAAAATTTACAAGACAGACAGGCCTGCGAGGAGCATACATTTAAATGCCAATTGAGTTGTAAATTCCACACCCGTCAATTAAGTGTATACCCATGAGGGCAAAGTAAATTCAAAAAGGACATGTTTAAGAATGGTTGATTCAAGAAAGGGCAAAAAAAAGCGAGACACCAATTTGGGGAAATACATTCATTGTATTAGTTTCAGTTTGGGGAAAATATTTACACCTATAAACATACCCGTACATTGTACATACTTGAATGTAATTGATGTTTTTTACTTAAATCAATTAATATATTTAATATTTTTACCTTTCAATATCTTCCAGTTCAATAACATGCCATAACAGTAAACTGCATAGTGACAAACATAATAAGGCAGAATATGCATATGAGTCTGATTATACACAGATCCACTAACATATAAATCAAACCATGTTTGTCTGTTTCGTTTTTAGAACGAAAATTGTGTTAGACGTATTTTTCTCCGCAAGTAGAGTCCAATTTCCAAATTACAAGCATTCATTCTATGACATTCAATACATAAGACAATATGTTATTTGTTTCCAAAACATGTGCTCCATCGTTGAATGATGCACGCTCTGCATTAATCCATCCTTTTTGTATGGTTTCCGTCGTTAATTCAATCGTTATTTGTAATTTAGGCTGGGCAACGTATTTTTTTGTCTATTGTCGGGATGTCCACCATATTGAAATCACATTTGCGACATGTGTGAAAAGAAACGTAAAATATTGCTCTCAGGAAATTAATTGCGTCAGCAGAAAGAGCGTTGGTACGGAAAAGCACATGTATAAAGACACGATCAATATTTTTACAACGCGTAAAACATTCAGAGCCATAAACAAACATCAATAAACAGACCAATTTGTTCTCATTTTTTTGCCGGACAATCAGTCATGTAAATTAGACCGACAGGCCGGACCTTACAAAATTTTACAGGACATGTCCGTCAGTCCGACCAAGTTTGGCGGAGACTGTATGATGAACATTTTTACAACAATGTCCAAGTTACAAGTTAAAGGAACTCTCTTCTAAACAAAAATCCAGTTATGGCTGAAAGTGTCATCCCTTTTTAGCCTGTGCAGACTGAACAGGCTTATCTGTGACGACACTTTACACTCATGCATTTATAAGCCCAGTTATCCCAGACTCATATTATAATCTCCATGTTTGTGTGAACAGGAGGTGGCAAAGTGGAACTGTGGGATGTGGTTACCAAGGAGATGGTAACATCAGAACACGCACACACTGAGGCTGTCACTGGACTGTGTGTATGTATAGTGTAGAGAAGATAATTTATTGGTGACTCAGAGCCTATAGATACTTGCCTTGATTGGCAGTGTTTTCATGCTTTTTTAAAGCCATGTTATATACAGAACACAATTATAAATACAGATAAGATCTAGCTAAAACAAAGAGACTGATTAAATTGTTAATAAAAACATTATTTATTATTTGTAGTCCAAAAATTAACAACAATTAAATTAATATTAAAAAAAATATAGAAATTTAAATTTGATAACAAATTGGCCAATTGAGTTGTTTCAGAACTTTACCTGCGTTAAACAACAGAAATGATATTAAAATTTTAACTTTAATCTAATAAGAAATGTCTTACATTGAATTAGATTTTCTAAGGGATTACAAACCTGTCAAGGTGCGTATCTGAGTTGAGAAGAGTTATAATAATAAAAAACCTAACTTTTCAATAGGTATCAGGCAAGACGATATGTTCCTCCTGTGGTATTGTGGGAGAGATCAAAGTCTTCGAAGTGCGGGACAGGAAGCTCTACTGCGTGTTCGTGTCAGAGAACATAAAAGACGTATCTGGACACGCTGTTCCCATTAGACACGTGCGATCACTCCTGGGCAGCGGAGACAACCTGTACTATGGCGATGATGGTGTGAATGTGAAGATATTGGCCTGGAGACAAGGTATGGTACTGCAATAATGGATGATGTTTGTTTGTGCTGTCAAAGAAATTGATATTACATCAATGGAAATAATTTATTTCTTTAAGTATTTTCTTTATTTAATGATAAAGTCTGAAATCCCAGGTATACTTATTTGAGTTACGTACAACAGTACTTTTATCAACAATAAAAAAAAAAAAATCACTTAGGAGGTAATTGAATAATTTTCTGTGGACAGGGGTTATACATCTTGAAACAATATGGGTTCATTACAGGTCTGGTGAAGAGAATATCCAACCACAAGGGTGAGTGTGGTATGACCGACGCCCTGTGCCAACGTGGAGACCTTATGCTTACGTCTGCGTATGACCTTGACACCGGCAGAGGATATCTCAATGGTGAAGTGGGATTTGGTTCCTAATGTGTCACCTGTTTTTGCCATTCTCCTTTTTTTACCAATAACATTTCTAGAGGATATCTTAAAGTGATATTAGACGCATCTAACAGTATAAAGGTGTCTATCGCAACGGTTGTTTATTTTTGGTGTTTTCACTTCATATACACTTGTATTTGATAATGCAGCATCAACAAACTAAAACAACATCCCGGAAAAAGAAAAATAATGCATTTGAATATCAACCGTCCTTTCATTTTTGACGTACATTTGGTAAGTTTAAAATCTGAGACTATATACACTCCCGCTGAACTACATTACAATGAGAGGTGCATCTGTACGACAATGCAATACGGCGTCATAACTACAACGGTTACGGCGTCTTTCCACAGTTTGTTGACGATACGGGACGTTGTTAAAATAAATGGTCAATAACGGTAATTTTGAATAGTTTTTGTAAGTGTATACGCCAATGTTAATTAAAATACAGATATTGTGTTCCTCTTTCTTAGCTTGCCATGTAATTTATTCCTATGTTATCGATAAAATGGAAGTTTTACAGACCTGTACAAACAACTCATAAAATAAAATAAAATAAAACATGTAACTGTAACTGTGTAAACGCGTGTGTATGTCTATAACTGTCAAACCACTGTAACCGTTGTTTTACAGATAACGTTTTTATACGCAATGTAAAACATTGGAGTAAAGCAGAAAGCTATTTGTAATGCAATCCCAAGAACAATATATTGTTTTCTTCATTTAGATGTATTTTTATGTCCACCAGTATATACTGGGGGACATATTGTTTTTGCCCTGTCTGTCTGTCTGTCTGTTGGTCTGTTGGTCTGTCTGTTTGCGCCAACTTTAACATTGGCCATAACTTTTTCAATATTGAAGATAGCAACTTGATATTTGGCATGCATGTGTATCTCATGGAGCTGAACATTTTGAGTGGTCAAAGGTCAAGGTCATCCTTCAAGGTCAAAGGTCAAATTTATGGGTCAAAATCGCTCAAAAGTGGACATAGTGTTTCACAAACACATCTTGTTGTACATTGTTTTCCCCTCTCTGCTTAATTTACATGTAATGGGCAAAATGTGTACATGTGACCACAGTCTATTCTATAATAAGAATTATTTATATATGTACAGTGTTTGACATCTCCAAAGAACCAGTCTATTTGGCCACTATTGATGACGGGGAGACAGGCAGAATTCTTGACCTGTGTTGCCATGCAACGGAGGGCGGAGTCATCACCATAGCAACAGCAGGGGTTGATCTTCTTGTGTGGAGAAAGGTCGCAAAGAAAAGGTTTAATTGGTTCAAATAAGTTAAATTGTTTATTTATATATATTGGGTAAATTAATAACTAAGGTGCAAAAATGATTGTAAAGTTTATTTTATTTAAAGATATTATATTGGTTATTATGATTTTGTTTTTAATTTATACTTGAAACATTTAAAATTGCAATGTGGAAATATTTTTAAATACATTCAAAACTGAGGATAGCAGTCAGTCAAGGGAAATGACCAAAGTGACCGTTGTCGACAAGTGACCGCTATTCTCGGATCACCACTTTTTAGATGGTTGGTCAGTTAGTAGTATTGCTGCGTCGTAACCCCACCCAGTTGTTCGCCCACAGTGTAAATCAAAGGCTTATTGCCGACAACTAAGCATAACATAAATAATTTCTATTGAATAATACAGAATAATGTCTTATAAATTTATTTTTTAAAATAAAAATTAAATCTATGACTTTATAAACGATAGAATTGTTGTTTACTCATGCATCTCATTCATTCAGTTAATCCGATAGTTCATATTGCGTTCATAGGAATGTATTTTTAAAAAAAAGATTGTCACGTGTCATTGACGTCATGTCCGAACAAATATAAAAGCAGATTCGCTGTCATAAACTGAAAGTACTGTGTAAGGGTTTGGTTCTAAATCAAGGAAAAAAGACGCCAAAATCTTGTTAAACAATATTTAGTTTGTTATAAAAGTTGCAATTCAATGTCTGTTTTTCCTTTATAGACAATCACTTATCCTTTTATCGCTTTCTTATAACAACACTTGCCAGCTAAGTGTTGTTTTGAACATCTTATCAGCGATAAAGATCTATTGACTTTGTCACATGCTCATGCTTTGTTGTTATGACGGCAGCTGATAATTGCTACTAATATACATTCTTATTGTTACGTGCAACTGTTTTGTTTCTTACTTTTGGCGACTCGCAATGACTGGCGCGTGACCGTTGTTTTCAGTTCAAATATGGACAATTGACCGTTATTTTCAAGTGTAATACATGTATAGAGTGATTTTCGTCGAGGGGGAATCCAGACCGACCGTTGTCTGCAATTGACCGTTATTCTCAAGTGACCGTTAGGTCAGTTTTGACTGTAGTTAAATTGATAAGTTGTGAATTTTCTTAACCAGTTGTAATTCAGCAAAGTTACAAATATGCATTCAAATCTGTAATATCCAATATTTCTCTGATTTCTTCACATGGAACAACAAAAGTAGCAAATCTACAATAACTAAAAATTGCATTTTTAGCTTACTGTGAGCTTTTGTGATTGTCTTTTGTCTGCCGTGAAGATTTATTTTAAGAATACACTAGAAGTCACATTTATTGCCCAGACTCATTGAAACATAGTCATAGAATTAGTCCCAATGATAGTTGGTTTAAAACAGGGTTAGGGTGGGTAAGAAACTAAGGCATTAGTTCAAATGGAATCAAAAGCTTGTTAACAAACACTAAAGACACTTTTGTCATATTTCTTTTACCAAATTTTCTTGAATCTCACTGAAAAAAATTCTTTCAAAAATATATCGATTAAATTTGGAAACTGGGTCATTTGGGGTCAAATATTATAACACTTCTACATATTGTTGGGAGTCAACATGAATCTTAAATACGCAGTATTTAATTTTAACATGATCAAAATCACTTACCTCGTAATATGTTGGAACTTTGTTGTTGCAGGGTAGAGTCTGTCATACTTACTTCTACTGTTTTGCGCTGGCTGAACCACAAGAATTATGTAGTCGTTTCTTACAAGTCACGAAACAATCTACTTAATACATATGTTTGCCAGTTGTATTTCCAATCCCATTAGAGNTGACATTTTATTTTCAGTTGTGCAAATTGTGTTATGGCCTTTATTATCCCACAGCTGACTTGGCCATCTGGATATAAATTACAACTATGTTTGATATTTTTTTCAATGGTGCAAATGTTGTCCCAGCCACAGTTATTTCACAGTTGACTTGGTACTTTTGATATGAATTACAATTATGACTGATTTTTGACACATTTTGTCATAGCCCATCTTATTTCATAGCTGATTTAGCCCTCTCAATTTGAATTATAATTATGCATGAAATCTTTTTCCGCAGTGCAAATGTAGTCCCAGCCACAGTAATTTTATAGCTGATTTGACCCTCTTTTAATATAAATTACAATTATGCATGATATTTTTCGAGTGGTGCAAATGTTGTCCCAGCCAGGGTGATCCTACAACTGACTTGGCCCTATGAATAAGAATTATAGTTATGACTGTATTTTGTTCCGTGGTACATATTTAGTACCAGCCACAGTAGTTTCAAAGCCCTCTCAATTTGCATTATACTTGTGCAAGATATCTTTTTCAGTGGTTCAAATTTTGTCCTAGCCACAGTAATCTCACAGCTGATTTGACCCTCACGATATGCAATAATTTGTGATATTTTTCAGTGATGCAAATGTTGTCCCAGCCGCAGTAATTTTATAGCTGAGTTGGCCCTCTCAATATGAATCACAATTATGTGTGATATTCTTTCAGTGGTGCAAATATGGTCCCAGCCAGGGTTATCCCACCACTAACTTGGCTCACTTGATATAAATTATAACAATTCTTGTTATTGCATTTGCAGTGGTACAAATTTTTCCTAGCCACAGAAATCTCACAGCTGACCGGGCCCTCTCAAAATGAATCACAGTAATGTGTGTTATTCTTTTAGTGGTGCTAATGATGTCACAGCCAGAGTTATCCCACAGCTGACTCAGTTTGCCCAGAACTCAGACCTGGAGTCCGAGACAGAATTCTCCGAGACCGAGGACGATGCAAGCAGCCATTCCGGTTCCCGGCGAGCCAGTGTGCAGGGTCAAGGTCAGGGCTGGATGTCCTGGTGTTCATTGGTCTGAGGGAACCAGCTTTGCCATATTGACATGGACCCAACATGGGAAAGAGACTTTATGCCAACTGCTTCTTGTGTTATTGTGGCCCATTCAGTTTGTTGGGACAATAAATTGAAGATGTTTTTTTTTTAGGCTTCAATGGAATGCTGATGTTTATTATCAGAATCCATGTGATTGCTTGTATATTACTTGACATATTACCTGTAAAAAAAGGGTACACATAAATTCTGTGCCGAAAATAACTTGAAAAGTATCTGTATTTGTGCATTCGTATAGAAACTTTATGAAGGCTTAAATGGGCATTAAAAGTCCAGTTCTTCTTTTAGCAAAATTGTTCTTGCAAACTTGAGTAATAACTCTTCAGTTTACAACACTGTCTGACAGAGTACTGTTGTATTTATTGAAGTGGTTTATATATCAAGATTTCAAGTGCTTGTGGAAGATATCTTAATGTAAACTGATCAGAGGACTTCAATGAAAATGGAGTCTAACTTTTCGATATTGGCAATGCATTGACTTTAACTGTTTTTGTGTTAAAGAAGCAATGGAGTATTAAAATCTTGTATGAATGCTGGACCATTTAATTGATGTATACTGCTTTTGTGATGTGTGATACAATATTTCCCATGATTTAAAGCGGGACTGTATGATTTTTATATGTGTTAAATTTTAATATATTGATAAAATTATGTTACGATGAAACAAAATAGGCAATAAAAATTATACATTGAAGACGAATTTCATAAAATGCAGCAAAGACAAGCTAGCGCTGGTTAAAGCCGATGCCGACACTTTTACTTGTATTTGTAAGGAAACAAAATTGTGTCGTATGAACGAATCTGCACTAAAACTAAATTTAGATTCACATTGTACATGCATTATATATATGCTGGCGAATTCGGCTGGAAGCCATTTTCAATTTCTGATTTAAATATCTGGCTTATTTCGCATTTTTCGACACATGTTCTTCTTAACTTTTATTTTAATTTATATTGAAATATATGTATACTAATTTTTAACACATTTTATATAAATACATTTTTATTTGACAAAATCGTACAGTCCCGCTTTAAAGTGCTGAATGTAATGGTGCTACCTTAGTAAACAAAATTGAAGAATTGCTATATATGTTGAAAAAATCCTTTAATTGCTGAATATCTTAGTGTTTCCAGATCTTGTTACCAAGTAATTTCTATTTAACTATGATGGGCAGTGAATGTATGCTTTTGTTTTGTGTAACATTATATGTTTATAATCACTATCCGTGTTTGATGTTCTTTCAAGTTCAGTTACAAATGTTCTTGTGTTTTCATTTGTAATGATGAAGGACTTTTTCTTGAAAACAATTATGTGCAATGAATGACTGTCACAGGCTTTTGTATTTTGTTTACGATTGTTTCAAGTGCTAGATGTTGATGTTGTTGCACTGCCTCGCTTCTTGAGAGTTGAAACTTATGTCACATTGTTTAATTACAAAGGGCTGCCTTTTCGCATGACAGACTTGCTACCAGTGCTGGGTGTTATGTCTATCATAATGATTCCATGTGACACGAAACATAGGTCAACAATAACTTATTCATAACTTTCTTTTGGTATGCTTTTTCTACTGTTTCTTATTTTGTTTTAATATATGAATTGGTATAAACTATGTTCATGCTAATTGATTATTATGAAATAATGAGAAGCCTTTTAATGTTTTTGTATTGGTCATTGACAATAGGTTGAGCATAATACATGTAATTATTTGTGGTTAATGGTATAGTATCAATATTGCAAGCATTTAGGTGGATTAACACCTTTTATTTCATAATTCTGTATTGTTAATATCTTTTGCGTTTTGTGTCATTTTGCTTTTATTTCCCAATATGCTGAGATTGTTTAGCCACTCTTTGCCATTGCTTCAAATTGTTCATTATTAAAACCTTCATTTTCATCAGCATTAAGTTATTATTAATGAAGTCAAAGTGTGAGTACATGTATAACACTTATAAGGTCTTAAATTAGTATGTTGTATGGGTTTGAGGAAAATATTGTAGCTATTGTTTGTTTGTGTAGATAAAATTTATGCCCAAAGAAAACAATCTTATTTAAATTGTGCAATAGAGGCGATTTTGCTACGTGTGTATAAATCATTTACTAAGAGGATGGCATTTGAGTTTCTGAGCAATCTTGTATGTGTGTTTTTGCTACAAAAACATCTTATAAGACCTTGGAAACAGCTGGAGTCTTTAGTACAGCAAAAGTAAGCTCCCTTGCTCTATTGCCTTCAATATTATTCAGCAAGGGAGAGAACAAGTCACAGAGGCAATGAGAACCGCACATGTTATGTTTGATAAATGCATGCATTGTTAAATTATTTGTATTTTTTTTACTGTTAAATAATACCAAAAATATCAACAAATTGTCACTTATAAATTGCATGAATTAGAAACATTATTTATGAATAGCTTGATAATATGCTAATATCTTTACATGTCCTTAAATTTAAATATGAAAATTTATGGCAAGCCGCAGTCTTACAACCCTTTGATACTTATTAAAGCAGAGTACAGAAGAAAAAAAAAAATGAGCTACAAAGAGTTGTTCAATGGCCAGTAAAGAACAATTATGCAAAAATCATTGTGTTTCTAAGATGTGACAAATACTTTGCTGATTTAAAGGACATTTTCACATTTATTATGTTGCAAATCTTGTCTTTTTTTTGGCCTTTTTTATTTGGGTGTTTATCTTGAATACATTTACTAGTATCATCTTAAATTATATTATAACTTAGATATAATTCCATTGCATGTGAAATGATATGTTGTGAGAAAGTTATCAGTGGATTTACCATTTACAAACCATATACATGTAGTAAGTTTGCAATGTAAATGTAAATCATGGAAATTGAAAAGCTCAATAAAGAATTTTTGCATAAATTATGGCTTCTGCATTTAATTTCAGCCATTTCATCTCAACTCTCAACTTTCATAAGACTGCATGGGCATTTTGAGATACATGTTTATTTGGTGTACATGTATTAAATACAGAGCATATGGAATGTTAATTAAATGGTGATTCGTTTATTTATTTATCAATTCAATAAATATAACAATATATTATGAGTTTATGTAGTTGTTATTATTTGTTATCTTCACTACTTAAAGAATATATGAGCTTCTAATGCGGGGGAATTTATATTCAACTGTTTTTTTACACATTGAAACTGCACAAGCTATTTACTAAAAGGGACTTCACAGAATAGCAATATGACAATGATCATTTCCAAAAAACATGCAGAAACAATATTTAAACCCACAAAATATATTTATAGAAGTAGAAAACTATTCTAAATATTTTTCATAAATGGGTAATGATCACTAAATATAGATGAAAAAAACGTTTAAAATGCTTTTCATTACTCTTGAAAATATGACTTTACTATAACTTAAAACAAAGCGTTTAAAATATGCAGATAATTTTTTAAGTGTTTTGGCCAAATTATAACCAAAGTTTACTCCAAAAAGCCCGGGTTCAGATTAAAGAGAGGGCACATTATTTTTTGTACATCGTGATAACATTTTTTTACTGTAAGTATGTGCATTGAATTCTTTTTTGTGTGTATCATAAATGGTTTTCCCTTCAAGTCCAATTTCTCAAACAAACAACCTTAAAAAAAAAACAGAAATAAGGAGCAAACTATGTGTTTGTTGCGATTAAATTTGTTTTGTTTGTTGGATTTATTTTGCCAATTTTAATTGTGTTGGTGGTCACTTGACCTTCTGACACTTTCGTAGCAAGCTTAGCCCATCTACGCAATTGGTCAGTCTAAACTGTAACTGCATGCTTTTCTTGATTCACAGGGAGAAATGTCTGTGTCATGTTTTGTTGCATAAAGTTAGGAGACCATGTTGTGGTGCAAACTTGCAATCCCCTAAATGACAGTCCAGGGCTAGCCAGGACTGGCAACTGGTCAGAAAAAGAGTTATTTTTTCTATAATTGGGAAAATGTTGATTATGGCCACTCAGTTTATGTGTTGTTGGAATGTTTATATTTGAAAGTAATGGTCAGGCAAAATGATGATGATTACTAGATAATAGTGATTGTCAGTGATTAGCACCGTCGAGTCATATAGGCAGTGAAACTTTGGGACCCAGGCCCCTAGTCGGCCTAGTGCCTACAAGAACGCCAGTGCCCAGTCAATTTCACTTGTTTAAACTAGCCTACCCGTGACAAGGCTTGCAAGATATAAAATTCTGAGACCCCTAATGAACATCAGCAAAAAAAAAAACGGTTTTGCAAATACACATGTAGTAAATGAGTGTCACTTGGTTAGACAATGTCAAGCCTTTAGTCGGAACATAACATTGATATAAAATATTTGGCTTTGTCCAGTCATTAGATAAGGGGAAGTAAGTAAGTAAAACAATTCTTTTGTCCCTGTTTCATGGGGCCGCTATAAGTCCCGGGGCCCATAGGCAGTTGCCTACTCTACCTAATGGGTAATCTGAAGAATAAAAAAAGTTGGCATGATGATGATGATGATGATGGTGGTGGTGGTGGTTGTTGGTGCCTACTCTACCGAATGGGTAATCTGAAGAATAAAAAAAGTTGGCATGATGATGATGATGATGGTGGTGGTGGTGGTTGTTGGTGCTGGCGGTGATGATGCTGATAATGATGATGATGGTGATGAGGAGGAGGAAGTAGACGATGATGACGACGACGACGATGATGTTAACGATATTATGACGTGATGATAACGTCTGATGATCAATTAAATGTTGATACAGTTGCGTTTATTCGCACTATACGATAAATAGCTCTAATGTAAACTTCCGGTTGAGTCTGCGCTAGCTAAATTAAATTAATTATTTAGGAATAGTTCCTCACTTAGTGCAAGAAATAAGGATTCTATTACGAAACTACTGATTTAATTTATGTTTTGGTAAGTAATTGTTTGTAAATTTATACTTTCGCTGATCCCTGTACCTGCTTATCAGAGTAAACCCGCCGGTAAACCTGGATATTTTGGGAATTATGTCCGCAATATTTATGCAGGTTGTGGCTTTTGTCTTAGATATGACATGCAACTCATTTGATGCAACTTTTTATATTAGGCTTAATTGCCCATATAACAAGTGGCAAAATATTTTCACAAAATGAGATTGACACTTCATACTCAACATCTGTCTTTCATAAGGCCAAAAAGAAAAATAGTTGTGTTTCCGGTCACCCGACCGACCCTATCTTTTTGGGGCCAACCCAAAAACTTATTATCCAATATTTGCCTTTTTTGTTAATTTTTCCACGTCGAGTTCCGAGTTCGGCGATTTTTTTCCATCTCCGTCCGGTCGAATTCGGCGATTACCAGAATTATTGTATTGTGACCTGCAAAATAACATCCCGTCGCCCTGAACGCTTTATATTATACACATTGTGCAATCAGGGAACCAGCCTGTTTTTCCCGCAAAATCGATATCCGGCGTTCCGTTTGATTGTAAACATGGCGTCGTCCATTTTGTCCGTCAATTTGAACAAATGTTTTCATCATGCCGGAACAAAGTCTTTGAATTCTTATTCAAACTCCATGACTTTAAAGAATGTATGGCACAGATACCACCCAGCACAGTCGAAGCGATCGAAACTGGAAGTTCGTGGGTTTGCTGCTGAAGAAAAGGTGAGTTTTTTTGTCTGTTGGACAGTCGAGCTTACAATGAGCCTTCCTTCGGGATTGGCCTGCTCCTGTCAACTAATTTGTAGCAACACGTAATTTAGAGATAAACAAAAACAATCATTTTATTTCTGACGAACAGCGAGGATCAATTTAAATGTAGTCAATGACCTTTATAGTATTTTCAAGTGTAAATCGGCGACAGTCGTCTTTCGTGTCATTAGTTTTCGCGAGAGGTATTAAAACTTGAGACTGAACAATGGGTCCCTAAATGTATAGCACAAAGAACGATGTATCTCTCTCTCGTGCACAATTTTGCCAATTGACCATAATTCATTCTGTTTTCCTTTGCAAACAGGACTTCCGGATCTTAAAATGTAGCTTGCCGTGGGTCAAAATCAACTGAATATTAAACTAATCCAAACTGCTATATTTAGATAATAATACAGTGTTCAACACTTTACACTGATTTATGGAAAACATGAAAAAAAAAAGAGAATTTTAAATAATAATAAGTTTTTCCTACCTACCGACCCTACTTTTTTTCAGGAGGTGACCTGAAACACAACTATTTTTCTTTTTGGCCTAATCACCGCGGTGATATCTATTTTGTCACTGCGGTAACAATTTTGTCACAGCGGTGAGAAATTATGACTGTTGGTATATTTTTATACCTGCTGTTACATTTATTTCTTTGGGTCAGTTTTCAACCATTTTCCCCATAACAAACCGAGATTTTTTCAAGAAAATAATTAAAT